>CALNHX010003129.1:0-157719 GCA_940337035.1 Agriotes lineatus | reverse complement strand
TCTCTGTTCTCTGGATCTGGACCCCAACGATTTTTTCTATTCTTAAAGATAAAGGAAATTTTGACTGGAACGCTGGTATCGGTGCATAGCCTCCCAAAGGAATTACTTTGCACCTTGTACGTGCTATGGTATTGTACTTGGAGACTATTCTGTTCAATTATTATTATTATGATTCAGGACAGGCGGCGTAGCCGATTATGTCCCTATTACAATTACGATATACAGTACATACATATTAACGTGTAAACTAAATATTAAGCAAAAAGATAAAACAGAAGTTACATTGAAATACAAAGATTTATAAAGTAGTGGTATGCGTAGTATTATCTATTAATTAAACTCAGTTGCTGCATTTCACTGTCCAAATTATTTTTAAATAGATTAATATTAGTACTAGTCACTGTAGTGCCTGTTAAGGTGTTCCAATGATTACAAACCCGCACACTAAAGAAATATTGCCTAGGCAGTTTCTTAAACGACTCTTTTAATAACTTTAAAGAATGTCCTCTAGTCGCTACATTTGTGCTCAGTGTAAATAAGCGCTTGATATTGTCACATTTATAAGCACCACTTAATATTTTAAAAGTCTCTATTAACTCCCCGCTTAAACGCCTGTTTTCGAGTGTGGTTAGGTTTAATTGTTGTAATATATTGTCGTAAGACATGCTTTTCAGTGCTTTGGGTATTTTAGTGAATCTGCGTTGCACATTCTCCAAAAGTTTAATATCTTTTAGAAAGTAAGGAGACCAGATTACTACTCCAAATTCTAAAATCGGTCTAACGTAAGTGGTATAGATTTTCTTAAGTAATTGAGGCGAGATGTTGATAAATGATTTCCTTATTAAAAATATTATACTGTTGGCTTTCTTGGTGATGTTAATTATATGTGCTTCCCATTTAAGATCCTCCGTTATGGTAATACCAAGATCCAGTTGCGAAGAAACAGGTTGTAGAGGAATACCATCAATTGCGTATAATCTGTGTGGGTTATTGGGACCTAAATGAAGAACCGTGCACTTAGATTTATTAAGACTTAAAAGCCAGCTCTTACACCAGTTATCAATAGCAGAAAGGTCATCTTGTATTTGTTGATAATTAGTGGTCGGATTATTGTAAAATTTGGTGTCATCGGCGTAACAACTTGTAGGAGACACAATGCTATCCAAAATATCACTAACATATATTATGGATAATACTGGCCCCAACACTGATCCCTGTGAAACCCCACTAAGCACATCTTTTTCACAAGAATATTGAATATTAATCCGCACACGAAAGCTTCTGTTAGTCAAAAATGAGGTAATCCATTGAAGTAGTTGCCCTCTTATTCCGTAATGTTCTAATTTATAAATTAGTCTTCTTAGCGGTACTCTATCAAAGGCCTTCTCAAAATCTAGATAAATAATATCAATTGGTTCGTTTTTATCTAAACTTTTAGTCCAGTGATTTAGGCACGAAAGTAAGTTAGTTACTACTGAACGCCCTGGAATAAATCCATACTGATTTTTGTTGATAATTATGTTGTTAATTATTTAGTAAAAATTCTACAATCTTGTTAACTATAATCCTTTCCATTAGCTTCACCACAATGGATGTCAGACTTATTGGACGGTAATTTTCCGGTTGCAATTTATTTCGCTTTTTGTAAATAGGGATCACTGTTGCCATTTTCCAGTCACTTGGTAAAGTTGCTGTAGCCATGGATTGGGCCATGAGAATAGATAACGAGGGCGCTATACTTGTAGACGTCTGCTTAAGGAAGTGTGGATGTATATCTTTTAAACCTGGGGAGGAATGGCTGTTGAGATTATTTAGCTGTCTTTCTATCTCCTCTACATGAAATTCAATATTGCTAATAGAATTAAAGCATCTTGTTTCTATTGGTAGATCAGGCAATGTGTCGGCTGGTTCCCTAATGTAAACTTTGTGAAATTGGTGAGCAAAGAGATTAGCTACTTCTTCACTATTCCAACAGGTGTCACCCGCAGGGTTAGTTAAATGTGGAGTAGTAACTTTGCTGATAAGTTTTGATTTCACGTATGTATAAAAAGCTTTGTTGCCACTATCCACGATATTTACTTCATACGCAGTTCGAGCAAGTCGTATGGCAGTCGTCACTTGGTTATTTACTGTACGATATCTGCTGTAGTTGTAGTCCGTGCGGTCACCAATGTAGGCATTCCAACAGCGACGTTTTTTGTTGATCATTAATCGTAGATCAGCGTTTATCCATGGCTTGTGTTTAGTGGACTTCTTTCGTTTCTGTGGTACATATTTTTCAATAACTAAATTACTTACACCCAGTATCATTGACCAGGTTGTTTCTACATTATCCGTTTCTCTCAAATTAAAGTCCATAGAATGCAAGTGATCATTTATATCATTAAAATTGGATTGCCAATAGTCCCTAACCATTGTGATTCTCTCAGTTTTAAAATGTCCGGGAATTTGTGCTTCAGCATTGATTGTTATATGGTCACTTGTTCCAATGGGATTATCGTATACTATATTTGATATGAAATTTTCCATGTTCGTGAAGATAAGATCCAAAACAGAAGGGCTATCCTTATTTCGGAACCGAGTAGGCTGGTTTACAAGTTGATGCAAGTTAGAGTTTGTAAACATATCTATTAAGAGAGACGTTTGTATACTACCCTGATGATTAGATTGAATTGGCCAGGAGATGTTAGGGTAATTAAAATCACCAAATAAGATTAAACTGTGGTTTGCACTAGAGCTTTGTATAGTTGACCACATAATTTCATCAGACTCGAAATTTGCGTTTGGAGGTCTATATATTACAGAAGTTAGAAATTTGTGGCCGTAGGCTCTGACATTTAGCCATAGTGATTCGTAGTTACCGGTGGAGTGTTCAGTGGTGACTTCATATATCTAATACTTACTATATTGCTAGCGGCTATGAGTGGGAAACTGGCCAAGGAAGTGAGACAGACAACCAACTCTTCAATGTATAAAGGTGAGCTGTGTGCAAGCGCGGCGGCGTCGTCCGGCCAATGGGGAAGTGGTCAAGTTTAAAATTCGCTTCTAAAGGCGGAGTTCGAATTCTCACGCATGCGCACGAGGCGCGTTATACTCTAAGTGAGACTATGTCGGCGCCGTAATGTTTTCTGACGTTTCCAGGCCCTACTAGCAATATATGTGTATTATATATATGGGTGACTTCTACATTTATATTAACAGTCTGTAATACGTATATAGCCACGCCACCCCTACGTCGATTTGGTCCATCAGTTCTATATAACTTATAATTTGGCAAATTCACTACCCCATCAGTAATACTGTCGTTCAGCCAGGTTTCGCAAATTACAATGAAAGTGGGTTGATTAACAGTTACATAGGCAAGTAGCTCAGAATATTTTGAGGATAAGGAACATATATTAGTGTACATAAACGAAATAGTTTGCAATGATCGAGTTAGTTTTTTGTTGGGACTATTTTTGGAGATCCACGGATATAGCAAATAGTCAAATTTTGTTCACCCTTATCGGTCCTGTCTTTTAATTCAGATCTTAGCTTGTTCATAAATTCGCCTTGCATTGGGGTTTCATCAGATTTGATGTTGACGTTGGTATCGGTTGAATTTTTTTAGTAGCGTTTTATTTCTAAGTAACTGAAGAACGTCCGATGGAGAGTTTAAAATGACTTTAAGCGGGCGTGGTTTATGAGCAATGCGAGTTTTTCCTAAACGGAAAACACGAAGTCCTTCGGTATTGACGTTTGTTACCTTTTTAAATAAATCCTTAATTTTATTTAAATCTTCTGTTGCACTTGAGTGATTATCTTCGCCAGGCTCTGCAATATTATATACAATAATGTTTCTTGACCTATGCTGACGCTCTGCAACTTCATTGATAATTTCTTCAGGACTTAATTTCGGTTCTCGATGATTAGTTGCTGTTGCATGCTTGAGTTCTTCTAGTTCCGCCTTAAGGTCTAAAATTAGACTTTTCAATTCACTCACCTCCGCAGCTCCTTTGGTGCATTTATCACAATGATAAGCAACACGCCTGTCCTTGCTTTGAATGCATTGCACTTCCGCACGAGGGAGCCCGGAACATACAGAGTGAATTGGAATTTTGCATTTATCGCAGCAGATTTCCTTTACATCACCAGCACATATTGCACATTTACTAATTAGTGCCATGATGTATAAACTTTTAACTATTTAAACATTTTGTTAGATCAGAAATTCGCAATTTGACAAACAGTGTAAGAAAACACGTCCGTACTGTATTGCAAGCTAAGTTTGATTGATTGATCAATTTAAGTTTAGAAAATTAAATAACAAAATTGGTTATGGTGTAATCGCTAAAAATATTAATATTAGATAAAATCAAAACATTATGTAATAAAACGAAGAATTGTGTGTCAAGATAAGAGTAAAATGGGTTTTAGGTGAACATGATTGGCTTAAATGTAGAGAAGGTAGCATTTGAGGGACTGGCAACACACTTAATAAAGATAAAAATGCAAATATAATCTAATAAAGCATTGTAAAACAGTGTTAATACATGCTAAAGTTGATAAACAGTTACAATACCCTTATAACGGTAATAATATTCACACAATGCATATGGGTATAAAAAAGAATCGCATAAAGAATGTCAAAAAAAAAATTACCCAAAATACAAGAGGTACTTGCTGTGTAAAATTATAAATGTGAACTGTGAATAAAGATAATTGGCATGTGAGGTAACTAGACGATATAGGAATTATAAAAAACAGGCAATTGGTTGACAGCCTCCAACAAAAAAAATATGCTGGGGCTGATTTGTTTTCAAAACTTTACCAAATAAAACCCATTTTGAAAATTATTTAAGTTTAATTGAGCGAGGACATCTGGGGTTGCTGAATTGCAGCCCAGAATAGCATATTGTGCCGAAGAAATCGTCGAGGGCAGGTAGCTGGGATTGTATTGCAGTTTGTTGCCATGGGGAATGCATAATAAGAGGTACAAAAAAATTTAAGCGTCTTAATAATTAATACATGCTTGCATATAATAAATAAATAAATATATCGCTTACTTAATTAAATTAATTTGCTGTTTTATTCCATATTCAATTGAAAGAGAGGTTATATTAGAGTAAATAAGATCTCATTTGGCCATACTTATGAATATCATTTAATCAAATTTACATTTGACCTAATAGAAATATAGTAAAATTGTTATACCACCCAATTGTTATAACCCAACCCTGATTTGAGAATTTTATTTTTTACCGAGTTAGTCGTTCATAATGATGTTTTAACAATTGAACTAAAAGGGAGGAATACTTAGCTATTCCGATAAGTTTGTAGATAACAATTTTATAAATTTGAGTAGCTAAAAAATTATTATTGAATAAATATTCAATCTAAAATAAAGTTGAGTGTTGAGAAATAAGAGTCTACCCGACTTTTGTATCAACTAAATTCTAAGTTAATAAATGATTGGGTTTTATACAAGAAAGCGTGTTTATTACAAAAAAAGAAATGTTTTTTGTAACTATAGAAAGCACAACCTTCTTCTTCCTTTTAAATTTGTATTTTTTAGAGAACTTAAAAAACTAGCTACGTAATTATGCACTAATGACAATTCACAGGTTTAGTTTTTCAAGGCACTTAACAGGATCGTCACTGCGTGTATTCGTAGATACCTAGATCGATTGTTTCATGACCTTCTTCTTCAGAATTTTTAATTTGCTTTGAATGCTATCTTCTTTCTTACAAACTGTTTAATTGGTAGGTCGTTAGATTGATCTAGTCACAACTCATGTTGTTGTCTTTTACCTGACGACTCAAATTGCATTGCCATTTAATGGGCAAACGTTCTAAAATCCTCTCAAGGGTCAGATGCGGATCTTCTGATTGTATTTCTAATCAGGACGATAACATCAATTTGAACTTTACGTGGATTGCCTTTAACTTCAATTCACTGAACAAGTTACCCAAAATACTCGCTCCTGAACCTTTTTTCGGGGCCGTTGACGATAGTGCGATCTCTTATTGAGGCTCTCAGAATCAAAGCCATCGATCTAGGGTATTCCAGATTCCTTGTTATCTCGAAGAAAAAGTTCAAGTACCAACGCATCTCCAGCATCTTTAAAAATGTAGGTGACTGGCCTTTGAGTTGATTGCAGATTAAAAATCACATAGAGTAGTCACAAACTCTTTATATTTCAGCGATGGCGGACCAAGGACACGTTGCAGTAACTTGTTTGACATTCTCACCAATCTCTCCCACAGACCACTAACCATGCAGCACTTGGAGAATTGACTGTCCATTCGGTCTGGTGATTCAAAGCAAATTCTTTTATTCCATTCAAATATATTGACTTCAATAACTTGATAACATCTACCTGGTAAAACCCCTTCGTGGACAACGACATCACCAGCTCCAAGTGGCCTGTTCGATACACTGCAAGTGAAAAGAACTTTCCACGCTTTGTTACCAGTAATTTGAAACATAGAGGTATCTTTCACTCCATCCTCAGGCAACTCTACTGGAAGCGCGATCACTTTCTTGATTTGAAAACGTCTGCACTGTATTTGTGAGCCCGTATGACTACTTTCTATGTTCATCCAAAATAAGAACGTCGACTACGGGATGACGAGACGGCAGCAAAGTTGAACATTTGAAATCCTCTGAATTCAGGTATCGTCCAATTCCTGTCTTCACTCATAATAGTTCACTTTAAATCTCAAAAGTAAGTAACGATCTGTACTCTTGTTTACCATTTTCGTTGAAAATTTTACGCTAAACAATTTTAATAATGTTTGTTCTCAATCTTCTAACTCCCGAACAGTCAATTTACAATAGATCCGACCCTCGGGTTTCCGACGAAGATTCTTCACAAATATCAAGATCCAGGCTGTTATCGGCACAATTATTGTTTCCTAATCTGGAGTAATACTTCAGTCACTTATTTACTAGAGGAATACATTCAACTTGACAGAATTAACTTTAGCTTTATTCAAAGTCGAATTTGATTCAGCCTCCTGTTTCAGCCACTCAAAACCCTCCCACCATCGCGATACCAGAAGGGTTTGCATAGTCATTTTTGTATTTTTAATTGCTTTTTTGCATATTAGAGTTTTTCGGATAGCCAGTATCCAAGAGTCTGTTGAATGCTTCGATTTATTAGATTCAGAACACTATAGAAAGTTTAAGTGTATTGGTTTTCATATTTCGTTTTATTGTTGTAAATAAACTTAGTCTAAAATGTATCTACGTATAAATATAACATAAAATAAATTAGAGTTATTAAGATTTGTTCAAGTGCCTAATAGTGGACTGCAACCCGTGCGGCATGTCAACGAAGAGGGCTCGGCGGGATTCTGGGAATCTTCTACACGTTGCTGCACTGCTTGGAGCCAACCCTGAAACTAACAAAATCAAATGACTACGTTTGCTGACACACGCTGCCGTGTGCGTGTGAGGTCGTTTTCAGGGTAGTTAACCCCCAGAGATCTTTTCTCAGAGTGTGGTGCTGCCGCCAATTTTTTGTGGTCGGTGCGCTGCGTACTATCCGAAATTTACCTTTGAAAAAGCCCGGTCGCTGGCATGGGTTTTGGCCGACTTTATAGCACTTCTGTAGGCTAGATTCTCGGGCGCCTTCTAAGTACAGCAATTTCATCTGAAGACGTCTCTAACCACTTAAGTTATGTCTTTAACTAACTACGGAAGTGTTTGGCTTGGAATGTGCTTATCGTGCCACGTGGACCTTCGCTACCGAGATCGACGGCGCGAAGGATAGTTGGGCGGCAGGTCTTTAGGGGTAGTTTTTGTAGTCGCCGGACCAGAGGCAAGATTTGGAACCCGCTTCTGGAGATATTCTCTGGTACCGAAGAGAAAGGGTCAGGTTAAGGAGAGTGGTTAGGACTTTAAAAGATTTCTTTTGGTAGGTCCGTAGACTCAAGTGAAGTCCACTGGCAGGAGTCTTCGTTTTTATTATACTCTTCTCGTCCTTCCACAATCTGGGACATCTCCTGGGGAATCAGGCTGAGGATGCGTCGTGGTTAGTTGCTCCCGACCTCATGCGCCGCTGGGCTTTTGCCCTTATTATCAGGTCTCGGCACACTAAAAATTTAAACGTTGAACGCATTATGTATGTGTAAAATACTAATGTGCACTAGCTCAAACATCATAAGTTGCCCAAGAACGACATCTCGATAATATATCGGCTGGATTCATCTAATCTGGAACGTACCTCCATGACACAATTTTTCGTTCGTTTATTTTTACCTAGAATAGTGCCGTGATATTTTCTAACATATTGCATCTAAAAAAATATGTAGTGTTATTTATACGTATTAATAATTTCAATTACATTTGTCGTAATCAGGCATCTTTAGAATTCTACAGAATTGTTTAACAGAATGAAAACGTGTCTGTGAATTGTAGCTAGTTATCCCTCACGTACTGGAATTGTGACAGCGGTGATCGGATTTTTATTATGACTGAGAAATTCAGTACGAAATGCATAATAATGTGCTGATATTACTTCACAAACAAGTAGGGTTGCTGCTTGCAATGATTTTCTGAGAGCGTTGCTTCAGGCCAACGAGATGCTAGATGCAGAGAAACAATTTTAGTTTTAGTATATGTATTTCGCTTACTACAATAATTTATTATATGTGTCATATCAAGTTGTTGACGTTTCTAAGTCCCTGAGGTACATTTCAGTACATTATTAAAGAGTGCATACATATATAGCAATAAAGTAAGTTCGCTAGCATACAGATTATTAGATTTTTGTTATCAAAACGCAATTTGTAAAAATAATTACATGTTATTGAAAAAATTGCCCTACAGCTTAGACAGTGGCTTTTTGGTAGATATTATAGAGACGTTTGTTAGAGAATATGCAAATACGCTGGAATTATAAACGACAGAAATGATTTACATTCGTAAACCTATTCACAAAGTTGCAATTTCTCTCTAAATATTCCAACAGTCGTTAACATAGAATTAAGTAAATTAGTTAGGGTCAGGTAACGACATTACTATGAGACTTTAGATATTTCGAAATATGTAAATATTCTTATGAATATTTTATTGTTCCCCAACTTTTGACAAATAATAGTATATTTAATTCAATTGATCAAAACATCTAGAGTGTTATAATTATAACAAATTGTACTATTTAAAATAATTTTAAAAAATGTACTGTATGAAGGTACCAGGTATTACACATCAAATTTTTTTTCAGCAAAAAAACAGACGTTATAAATTTCAAATATTTTCCAAAAAAAATCAATACCTGTTGTTAGCTGAAATTATCGTGATAGCACACTGGAATTTCTGGCTTACCGTGTTCAGGCTACTTGAACTTTCCATTTTTAGTGCTGCGGGTAAAAGAGACTCCCGTCTTCCAGAAGTTGAGGAAGGAAAGTAGCTGGTGCTGGCGCTTGTTAATAGATTGCGCGTGCTCAATCCCGAATATCCGCGAAGTTGCTGTTTCAATATAGTCGGATTGTCAAAACAGGGCTTGGGGCAACTTTCAAAGTGTCTTTGACTAATTTCGTAAGGCATTATTTCGAATTTTCCCATCTGAAACGCTCTTTGCCGCCGTCGTATCAGCCGTATAATGCCTGCTGGACCTTTCCATCTAAGTTATTTACCAGTAAATTACGACGGATTTAAGGTATCATGCTCATCCTTAATAATTTGGGATTGGTTTTCGTCTTGCTTGATTCAATGCTCATTCCCAACAGCTGTAGGACTATTAGGGACTATCACAAAGTTTAGGTTGTAAATTGCTTTGTCCGCCAGCGTGACGTCATCGGGCATGTTAGATATGTTAGATTGTAATGTGTATAAGTGCATTTGCATTATCCAGCGATTCTCGTAACTTGACCCCCGGCTAATGCCGAGCAGTTAAAATTAATAGGTATTTTAATATTGTAGATGTTCCCTATTTGACGTGTTATTTACAGTTTGTAAAGCTGGAAACACATAGCTCTCTTTTCAGAAAAAAAACGCATTGTTAGGAAGTAAGATAGATTCCGACACATCTAGGTTAGTTGTCTTGAAAACAAGAAAATTGTGTGTTCTGTTGAAAGGATTTTCATTCCACCTTCAGGGTTTATGTCAGTAGGTAGTTTATCGTTTTCCCAGATTGTGCTCCCCATGTGGTGGGACCCTATTTTGACGTTCGATAAGCAAACAAAATATAACCGTTATAACAGAAGCAGCTAAGGAAGCCTTAGGAAAGAGAATATGGGCACAAGGATTTGTTGGTGAATAAACGCTTTTACTTGGAGTTTCAGAAACATGACGAAGAATCAAGGCAAGAATACAAAAGGACAAAGATAAGAGTAAAACAAGAAGTGATAAACAAGAAGAACGCGTGATAGGCCTACGAAGATATTAATCTATGTTTGAGAACAGCGAAAAATTCTGAAGCACTGAACACTTTAAACTCCATAAGAGCCTTTAGAGGAGCTGGAAGTTATGCAAATAATACCAGTGTAAAAAGCAGGGGGTGAGTTGCAGAAATTGGAGAGACCGTGCCTGAAGGTGTTTTTGGGAGCAAATAAAAGCAGTTTCAAGGTTCTTGAATATGTTTCAAGTTCACTGTTTAGTATGCCTCACAAAACTAGGAATGTTAGCATGTTTTTCTCAATGTTTAAATTTGTCTTCTTCTGACGATTAATGCTAATTGTGCTCACCAAATTACAGCCTATATTTTTTAATACTTAACACACTGCTGGTACATACGTGGTTGCGTGCAAGGACGAACTCACAAAACATTGGTTACGTGAGCAAGTACCTAAGCTGCATCCGTGGGCCAATGCCAAGCTGGAGGTAAAAGAGCTGGCAAAAGTCATCAATTTTGTCCGGGTAGTTTTCAACGTCCCCAAATGGTACAATAAACAAAAACCCGAGGTTATTCTCCGTTTGATCGGAAAACAGAACAAACGGAAGGCAGATCTCCAGACCGATACCTTGAGAATACTCAACGTTACTCCACTAGAAGACGGCGGTAGAACGTTCGCAGCAATGATAAATGACAGGGCAAAGCAAGCACTAACATCAATCAACTGTGTAGCGCACCTAGCCCTCAACAAGGTCACTTTCCTCATCCGCTCTAAGAATAGGAAAGAAGTACCTAAAACTAGGGCAAATTCACCTTCACCACTGCAAAGCAGCCACTGCAAATCTAAGCAGAAAGCTGCTAGCAGATGACATCGATTTAGCACTCACGAAAGAACCATGGATAGTTAAGGGACAGGTACGTGGATTAGGGGGTGCTAAAGGTAAGCTTATTTATAATCCTGCAAGTCCTAGAACATGCATACTTATAAGAAATAGTCTAGACTGTTTGCTACCAATGGAATTCTGTTCTAGAGACATAACCACAATAAAAATAAAATGGAATAACGATGAAGATCGTGACCAAGCCATTATAAGCTCCGTCTACCTTCCATCCGATTCCAGGGACCCACCACCTAGCGAGGAACTAGAAAACCTAGTATTATCTGCCTCCCAAGACGATCTAGACCTCATCCTAGGCTGCGACGCAAATTTTCACCATACCATTTGAGGCAGCACCAACTGCAACACAAGAGGTGAGTCACTTTTAGAATTTATCTTAACTAATAATCTAGTAGTAGTCAATAAAGGTAACACTCCAACCTTTTCTAACTCTAATAGACATGAAGTTATAGATATTACCATAATCACTATGAGAATTAGCCAATCAGTGAATAAATGGCGTTTCAGACGAACCATCACTCTCTGACCACAATTATATGATCTTTGAACTGTCTCAACGGGAAGTAAGCCAAAGAGTTTACTACAACCCAAGAAAGACAGACTGCGACCTATATAAACAAAAACTACAAGACAAGATAGAACACCTAAAGTTCAGATCTCCTAATAAAGTAGTTTCAGACTCAAACGCTGACCGGTTAAAGAAGGCCACGATTGACTCCTTTCAGAGTAGATGTCCTCTAATAGACCCAAGTCAGCAAAGAGCAAAAAAACGTACAAATTGGTGGAATAAAGACCTGGAAAGGACCAGACAAGAAGTCAGACATCTGTTTAATAGGTCTAAAGCCACAAATAACTTGGAGAACTATTACAAAGCTCTCACAGACTACGGCAAAAAGATCAAGGCAGCTAAGATAGCAGCCTGGAAAACATTTTGCCAGGAGGTGGAGACCACGCGATCCACAGCTAGATTCCACAAAATTATCTCAAAGCAAGCCATGAACCCAGTAGGCACTATTACAAAAGAAAGCGGAGAATACACTACAACGGAAGAGGAGACATTATCTCTTTTGATAAAAACACACCTACCCGGAGCAGTGGAACAACCTACTCTGGCTGAACCCAATCATACCCCTAGGAGGGAAGACTGGGAAATAGCTAAGAGAATAGTCAACAAAGAAAGGATTAGATGGGCAACTAGCCTCTTTAGTCCTTTCAAATCTGCTGGAAAAGACGGCATACAACCCGTAATGCTGCAGAAAGGGATACATATACTGCTGAACCCACTCAAAGCCATGTTCCAAGCAAGTCTTGCCTTGGGCTACATTCCCCAAGCCTGGAGAGTGACTAAAGTAGTATTTATCCCTAAGCCAGGTAAGAGCAGCTATGCAGAAGCTAAATCTTACAGACCTATCAGCCTAACGTCATTCCTCCTTAAAACGCTGGAAGTTTAGTAGACAGATACTAGAGGGAGGAAGCCCTAACTTCACTCCCGATTCACAAATATCAACATGTATACCAAACAGGGAAGTCATGTGAAACCACACTTCACCAACTAGTGGAAAAAATTGAGAGAATCTTGGAGTATAAGGAGTACGCACTCGGAGCATTTCTAGGCATAGAAGGTGCTTTCACCTCCTACCACTCTATTGAAGAGCAATGACAAACCATCAGATCGATAACACCACGATAAGATGGACTATGACAATGCTCAACACTAGAGTTGTAAAAGTCAAGTTATTTGACAAGGAAAAGACAGTGCAGGCGACAAGGGGATGTCCACAGGGAGGAGTTATTTCTCCACTCCTGTAGTGCCTCACAGTTGACGAACTACTGATCCAACTCAATAACAAAGGCTACTACACTCAAGGATACGCTGATGACATTGTCATACTGATTCAAGGTAAATACCAAAGAACCGTAGACAATGTAATGAAATCGGCACTAAAGAAAACCGAAGAGTGGTGTCTAGAGAATAATCTTAGAATTAATCCTAGCAAAGCCACTCTCGTCGCTTTCACTCGTAGAAAGAACATCACCAACAAAATGAACATAAAACTGTTTGAGACAAATGTCAACTGGGAGAACCAGGTTAAGTACTTGGGTCTAACCATCGACTCTAAACTAACTTGGAACTCCCACCTAGATAAAACGATCACCACGTGCATACAAACATTAGTTATTGGGAAAAGAGCAATAGGTAGTACGTGGGGGCTCAAACCGGAACTGACCCTCTGGTTGTATAAAACCATGGTCCGATCAATAATATATGGAATAACCGCCTGGTGGCCCAAAATAAAACAAGCAGCTGCGATCTACAAAATCAGCAGAATACAATATTTAACTAATCGGTGCATCACTGGAGCCTTTAAAGGCACCTCAGGACAAGCACTGAATGCTATCTTAAATCTGCCACCTCTGCACATCTTCCTGGAAGGTGAAGCCAGAATGGCAGCCTACAGATTACAAAGTACTGGTGACTGGATGACCACAGCTAGTTTTCTAGGACAGGGCAAGATCATGTCACACATAAACAACCCAATATTAGAAATGGGTTCTGATCTTATAATCAAAACCTATGACTTTGAAAAGAACTTTACTGTAGACACAAATTGGAATTTCGACCAACTACCAGCCCCAACAAATAGGAACATCATTTTTTACACTGATGGATCTAAGTTTGAAGGGGGTACAGGCTCTGGTTTGTATAGTACCAATCTTAGAACCAACGAAAAATTCAGTCTAGGAAAGTCTTGCAACATCTTTCTGGCTGCAGTACAAGCTCTTAGCATATGCGCAAACATCAACATAGAAAAGAAGCTGCTCAATCGAGACATACACATTCTCTCAGACAGTCAGGCAGCACTGAAAGCGTTAAGCGCGTTCAGAACTTCATTGAGACTGGTCAAGGAATTCAAATCCAAACTTCAAACCTTGAGCCAGGGAACCACAGTAAAATTATGCTGGATTCCAGGTCACCAAGGTATTAAAAGAAACGAAAAGGCGGATAAGCTTGCAAAAGAAGCAGCCCGTAATACAATGACCGGTCCAGAACCAGGTCTAAGCATTAAAAAAAACCAAGCCCGCTCAGCCCTTAATGAATGGGTCAATACTGTAACCCAGGGGGTTGTTTTGTCACCCCCGGGTAACCAGGTTTACGTGCTGCCACGTTTGTGTGATATAGGGGTTGGTTTGAACCCGTAGATCACTATTTGCAAGTAGGGGATTGTAACTCATCTGCTGTCCACGATTAGTAATCGTAGGGGTTATACTGTTGAGTTATGGTTCAATAAAACACCCACAAAAGAATAAATAACTTATATTAAAGGAACTTAAAAATTTGGATCAAGTACAAATTAATTTTACACTATCTGATCAATTGTTAATTAACTGTAGCTTCGTAACAAGGTTGATCAAAATTAAGCTTAATTTTTATGACAACAATTTACTTTGGAAGGGAAGAATAAACATAGCAGCCCTGCTTTTAGTTGGTTAATAAAATACCATAAATGACTGACCTTCGTCCAGATGCCGTCGCTTGAACATGGAGTATGACTGTTAATTTTGATTTACTCGGTACCCCCGAAAGTATTATGGATTTCGAAAAGTGTTAGGATGTTACTACACTAGCTCACAAATATTTTAAATAAAACTTTCAATTTTAACTTTGACTATTTCGCGCGGCACGCGGCTCGCGCCGAGGCACGTGCGTTTGTAATGTCAATTATGCATGTTGGCTTCTAGCTTATTCTTTCTTTTCTAACAACTTAGATAATTTAAAGTCTATATGATTTATTATAAACGCAGTTATTGCGGGTTGTTACAATACGCCCCGAGTTTAAAAGTAGGCATGTCCTTATGGACATGTCAAAACAAAAAAAACCCTTGACTTCTATGAGAAATTAACTATTAATGCTGATTCTATTGACCCATTTTCCTTAATTTATTGCCCTAAAGTGTCTTTATGCCACATACCGTGTTTTTGCACTCACTTGTTTTTAGTGCTCTGCTCTGTGACGCTGTAGACTTCGCACTACACTAATTTTTATTATAATCTGTCCACTGATTTTGTTTTAATACTCCGCTTTTGAAACACTCCCGCACTTCGCGTTTCACTACTACGTTGACGTGGGGTGTCATCCTTCGGCTGTAGGCTGCTGTTTTTCGGCTCGGTTTTCTTCCTTCCGATAATTTGTTTACTTCCTCCTCTGCATTATCCTATTTTTCTACCCTTCTTCATTCGTGTTGTCGCCTTTATAATTTTTATTTTCTTATTCGCAGCTCTTCATTGTATGTATTTCGGGATTCATTATTAATATTTAGTATTTATTTGTATTAACTATTTATTAATATTATATTATTGTTCATATATCTTCGTCTTCATATTTATTACGATTGTATTATTAATTATTTTATTAAAAAAATTTATGATTAATTTGTATTTAATATTTATTAATTATTATTTTATTATTCGTCTATATTTTTCGTCATATTTATTTGTGATTTTATTATTAATTATTTATTATTTATTAATGGTTGGATTTGGAACTTATTCCAATGATAAAGGATAAGGAAGGTGCAACAGAGGCTATTGTTGCAGGTTTAGTGGCTTCCAAGTAAGGGATAATTCAAGGTTGGAAAACTGTATAAAGTGGTTGATTTTATTTAATGATGAGGTGAAAATGTTATTTTCCTTCTTCAATTACTAGAGTTTGAATCGTTGTTTTATTTATTTGTGATATTACTTCTGCTTTCCCATGGCACATTAGCTGAACCCTTAGTCATAGGCGGTGTCTTGTAGTAATCCCATACTATTTCTTCATAACTGGAATTTACACAATGACTGTTGTATATTCGCATGAAACTTTTGAATTTAAGCTAATTTACTTTTCTTCCCATTTTACTGTAGCATAATATTCATTTGTATTCCTTTTTATTGCTGCAATTACTATAACTTTTGACTAAGAGTGATCGTTTTCATTGTACGATCCTCATTCGCATTTGGCGTCTTCGGTTACTTCACCTTCTACGCTTCATATTGCTGTAGTTGTACCATTATTTAATATTTTTCTTATTACTTTCTTATATTTTCGTATCTATGTACGCTTCGTCATTCTTCTTGTCCTGGTGCCTTAACAACGGTTCGCTGACCTTCGGCTACGCTTGAGGACCTTAAATACATCCTACATTGGGGTGTTTTCCTGGTGCCTTAATAGCGGTTCTCTGACCTTCGGCTACCTTTGAGGAACTTTAATGCATCCCATACTGGGTTATATTTCATGTAACCTCTACCAAAAATGCGTAAACTTTATATTGCTTAAATTCATTCTTTTGTATGACTTAACCTTCATTGATTCTTCCTTGTAGTCCTGCTGTGGGTTTGGGCAATCGACAATGTCCTGGCTAGATACTGATGTAATGTTGTTATTGAGGTTGTTCCTTTGTACGTTATCATCACGCACTTATACGCGCACTATTTACTTGGTATTAATGTTAACCTCGGTATGAGCAGCGTAATATGAATTTTGAATAAGTAATGCTTCTAATTACCAAATTAAATCTTATTAGTTAAAATCAAATGTTTGGTTTAACCATTAATGTTGAAACTCTAATGAGAAACATAAAACAAGTTGATAATCATTCAAAAATAAAATTAAAAAAAATTATTCATATGTTATTATATTGAAAATTAAAATTGGTTTCTATTTGCCTAAGCAACCGTTTCTCTTTTTAGCTTTGCATTCATATTATTAGTGCAAAAAAATTAATTTGCAAAGATTATCCTTAATTATAAATTTCACAATTCTTAGTTAAAATCATATTTTTCATTTAAACCATTCCCACTGAAGCTCAAATGAAAAACAAAACAAGTTTTTAATCTTTGGAGAAAATTAAAATTTAATGGTATATCATTGTATTGAAAATTAAAATTATTTTATGTTCTACCAGTACATTAATTGAAATTAATGACTCTATTTTAAGGTATCTTATTATTTTCTTCATAAGAACACTAGGGTTATTATGAAAAATTAACAGTATTTGTTTCCACGGATACAACTTTATTATGCACCACTGTCACAATGAAAATTAATGACAGCTCAGCTAATGTCACAAATCTAAATTAGATCAGCTAACTAGATCAATCTTAAATACCATATCATAGTAATTATATGAATTGAATATGAATATGAATTAGGTAAGAAAATTGGTAGGACATAAAACCTTGAAGGCACCACGGGCATTATGAGCTAAGAGCCCGCGATTGTTGTACACACCTCGGGCCAAAGCCCTCGGTTAGTACACTAACAATCTTGGGCTCTTATTTTACTCATAATGCCCTTGGTACCTTAATAACTATATATTTGATAACATAACTGTTTCTCTTTTTAGCTTCGTCTGTTCATTATTAGTAATCAAATTAAGTATACGTTTAAAATGTTTTAAATTGATTATAATTCCTGTTATTCTATTTTTTTGTTATTCGTACTACGTTAGTAAGCTTTAAAATATTATTATTCCTACTTAATATTAATTCCCATTATTTATTTTTCTTACGTAACTGTACCCTGATATCTACTTTTAAAAATATTGTTAGTATTTATGTTTCGTTTTGGTGCCGAATAAGAAAATTCTTTTAATATCTTCGTATTGCGCTTTTTACTAAGCTTGGCCTTGAAAATTTTAGCCTTGACATCGTTAATTTATTTTTATTCCGTCATTACTAAAAATCTGAAGTACTAACATCGTAGTTTATATTTATTTATTTACTGTATGCTTTTTCTTATTCGTTCCTTGTTTTTGGATGTCTATTGGTCGCCTTTTACGACCCGCTAGATTTCTAGGCGGTGGCGGTGGAAATATTCTAAGCCCCGTTTTCCACACAGGGAATAAAATTTGGTGTAACTTTTGGTCTTTTGTATTTACTTTAATTCTTTAAGAGATTTTGAATCTGGAATGAAAATTATAAATCTGAATTAAAAATGATGAGTCTGGAATGAACATGAATTTCCCTTAACCCGGAAAAAATTTGGGATGCCTTTTGGTCGTTTTTTACGACCCGCCAAACTTCTGGGCGTTGGGAATATTCTAACTCCGTTCCCACACAGGGAATAAATCGTGGGATGTCTTTTAGTCGCCTTCTACCACACGCCAGACTCCTGGGCGGTGGAAATATTCTACCCCGTTCCCACACAGGAAATACAATTTGGTGTAACTTTTAGTCTTTTATATTTACTTTAATTCTTTAACAGATTATGAATCTGAAATGAAAATTATAAATTATAAATCTGGATTATTGTTTTGAAAATATAGCCCTTCTATGCTATTTAGTTTTTGATCTGTGAACTTTTTTAGTTAAATGCCCCCGATTATTTAAAAATCCGTATATACATGCACCTATGCGTAAAACCTTCCAATGCTGTAACCTGTGGCCTTATTATTCCCTTAAAACGTATAAAATAATTGCCTTATGAATCCCTAAGTTATTACTTTTGTCTTGTACTGGCACCCATAAAATGTACAAGTTTTATTTAATTTTATTTATGCAATGCCTATATGTGCAACCCTTAAAATTGTTTTAAAATATTTTAATTTGCAAAATTTATACTGGAAAGTGTATTTATTGTGAATGTTTCCCCTAATTGTCTTCGTTTATTAGCGAGAAAAATTGTTTTTCCTTCTTATAATTGTTTTATTTGCCTACCAAACTTTTAGCCCTTTTGTACCGCTTTCACAGTGTCGGGGGTAGAATTTAGTGCTAAGTTTAGAGCGTTCGAATTGTTTTAATTAATAGTAGCACCATTGAAATTTCATAATTATTGTTGTACAGCGACCTACCAAAACTATAATACCTCCTAGGTGAAAACGTGGAAAAACACAAAATTGTACCACAATTTACATTTATTTACATAACTTGCAATCATAAAATTGTTAGAAGCACGTATTAATTTGCGGGCATTCGCTGTAATCCTTCCAGAATATAATTCCCTTTAAATGAATAATTCTTTATGGAGGTTGTAGCATTTAATTTATCAAGCTATGATTGTTTGGTTGCCAAATTTTTGCAACCTATGATTACCCTGCGTATTAAAAACCGATAAAATTCCTTGCAAAAACTCCTTCGTGCTGAAATTTTCTATAGGGGTTGTTTTTCAGTTAGGGGTTGAAATCAGAGGGTAACTCTTGTTTGCTGCCGCCCGTGTGAGGGTTGGCAGATGTTAATTAGGTGTTTAAATGTTTATAAAAACGAGAAAAAATATTCTTTCAGGTCTTTAAGGGTAGTTTTTAAGGGTTCCTGAAGGAATAGGAGTTGTATATATTTTATGAAAACAAGAGAGAAAAAAATCTCTAAGTTTTTTAGGGGTGAAACCTTTAATTCGGAATAGCGTTAGTCTGCTGCCACCATTTGTAAAGTACTAGGGTAGACAGATGGTAATCGATGTAGGTACAGGGTCCGGCAGCATAACTTCCTTTTTTCAAAACGCAATAAAACCCATTTTATGAATCAGAATTTTTTATTATTTTTTTGTATAATGTAGGTACATATCTAAAGTTATGTTTTACACAGTTTTGAAAATCATATCAGGTGGGTGACGCCCCCCATTGCCCATACACTGAATAAGCCGATTTCTGGCGTTTGTCATGACCCTTACCAGCATATCAGCAGGTATTTTGGCAATTTCTGCCGGGATGTTGGCCTTCAGGTCTTGTAGGGTCCTTGGACGGTTGGCATAAACGCTGGATTTAAAAAAAACCGCACAAAAAAATCGCAAGGGATCAAATAGGGAGAGCAGGCTGGCCACTCCTAATCGCCCATTATTGAGATGAGGCGCTCAGGGAAGTGTTCCCTCAAAACATCCACCGATGCCCTTGAAGTGTGAGGCGTTGCTCCGTCCTGTTGGAACTAAATGTGCCCTAAGTCCAATTCATCAAATCGTGGGAAAAAAATTCCTCCAACATGTTCACATATCGGTCTGAATTCACTGTTACTGTGACCTCATTTTCTTCAAAAAACCAGGGACCAACAATCCCAGCTGAGGAGATTGCACACCACACTGTGACTTTAGGTGAATGCAAATGCCTTTGATGCAATTCTCGGGGATTGGTATGAGCCCAGTAGCGCATGTTCTGTTTGCGATCACAGAACATCCGTTCGAAAAGTAGGACTCGACGGCAAACACACGTTCCTCACTGTTCCAAAGTATGATGGCGACCGACATGGAAGGAAACAAAACTTTAGAATCACGCCTGTCGAATGAGACCACTCCCGCCCCGCTACGACCCCTACAGCCTGAATGGCGCGCATTTCAAAAAAGGAAGTTATGTTGCCGGACCCTGTATTTAAATTTTTATAAAAAACTAAAAAAAAAAATTAGTTTTTATGGGTTTAACTTTCTATTTCGGGGTTGAAGCCTTTAACTTGGAAGCTGGGGTAGTTCGCTGGGGGTTATTTTGTCACCCCCGGGTTACCAGCTTTACTTGCTGCCACGTTTGTGTGATATAGGGGTTGGTTTGAACCCGTAGGTCACTATTTGCAAGTAGGGGATTGTAACTCATCTGTTGTCCACGATTAGTAATCGTAGGGGTTGTACTGTTGAGTTACGGTTAAATAAAACACCCACAAAAAAATAAATAATTTATATTAAAAGAACTTCAAAATTTGGATCAAGTACAAATTAATTTTACCCTATCTGATCAATGGTTAATTAACTGTAGCTTGGTAACGAGGTTGATCAAAATTATGCTTAATTTTTATGACGTCAATTTACTTTTGAAAGGAAGAATAAACATAGCAGCCCTGCTTTTAGTTGGTTAATAAAATACCATAAATGACGGACCTTCGTCCAGATGACGTCGCTTGAACATGGAGGGTGAATGTTAATTTTGATTTACTCGGTACGCCCGAAAGTATAATGGATTTCGAAAAGTGTTAGGATGTTAGTTAAATGCCCCTGGCTTCATTGGTATTCCATTTCTTTTGAGTGGCTCGGCATTGCACTAGCTCACAAATATTTTAAATAGAACTTTAAATTTTAACTTCGACTAATTTTAACGACTATTTCGCGCGGCACGCGGCTCGCGCAGAGGCAGTGCTTTTGTAATGTCAATTATGCATGTTGGCTTCTAGCTTATTCTTTCTTTCCTAACAACTTAGATAATTTAAAATCTATATGATTTATTATAAACGCAAGTTGATGCGGGTTGTTACAATACTCCCCGCTTTTTAAAAGTAGGCATGTCCCCTTGACTTCTATGAGAAATTAACTATTAATGCTGATTCTATTCACTTATTTTCTACAATCAAGCAACACATTGCAAAAGGTTGCTAAAAACTCCGAATCGACAAACCACCAAAACCCTGTTGAGACTGAACAGAACTCGAATCAAGCAAGTAGTCAGTCTACTAACAGGCACTGGAGCATTCAGAGAATTTATGCACAGGATTAATATCTATAAAGATGAACCTGTTTGCAGACTATGCCAAGAGGATGATGAAGCAGCCTATCATATCATCTTTGAATGCCCAGCATTAAAGCGTAAAAGACACCAACTCGATTGGAGCCTTAACTCTATTGACAACCGCAAGCTAGTAGGGGACATTGCAAGTCTAGTAAAAGATACGGAGGTCGGCCTGCTAACTTGAAAACTGTCGACAGTACAAAAAGTTCAAAGGGCTCACGTGCTCATGCCAGCAAAAGGCAGTCGCGGAATCTAAATCTAATCTAATCTAATCCAACCCACTTTTATAACTAGGAAATTAAAGGATTTACAATTTCTAGATTCCGAGCTTTTTGCTACGCCGAATTTTACTCATATTAATAACTTGAAACCCAGAACTTGGATTTGGAATATACATTTATAGCTACAAGACTATCCCTAAATTAAATATCAACTGGTTTCGTTGCTTGTGAATTTCACATTTCGCATTTTTTAAGATCGGAACGGGTTTTTGACCTTTTACAAATGTTCCTGTAGAAGTACTAACTCAAAACTCTTAACTCAAAACTTAATTAATTATACTCAAACTCACATTTAGAACTAATAACGTGTTTCTGGTTAATTCAGTGATTTATATTGCAATGAACGCTTTTTAAGCCTATACAATTATAATAGCAATTCATAATAATTAAAGCATTTCAAATATTGATAAAAAAAGATGACCCATAAGTGTGCTAATTTGAATTTGCAATTGTCTAAAATAGAGTTTGCCTTGAAATAATAATTCGTAAAACGGTATTAAAAATAGTATTAGCCTTGAATTCAACAAACATGTAAACAGAACAGGCTTTAAAATCACAAGACTAATGGGATCTCGATCTAAACAAAAGCAATTGGGGGAAAGCGAAGCCAGAAGCTTGGTTGTGTTATTTTAGTTTTCCCACAAAAAGCTATTTAAACCTGAATCAATACTCATTTTCCAATTAAAGTGTGTTTCAAATTAGTTTAATGTCCTTTAGTATGCTGTAGAGGGGTTGGCCTTTGATTCGAGGCACCTCTGCAAAGGATAAAAAGTGTTTGAATAGTGCGTCGAGTGGTAGCTGGTATATTGGTTTTGGAGATCCTAGCAGAATGGTTGCAGCACTGGAAGCTGGAGATATGTAGTGACTTTCCTTGAGAGCATCGGAGTTGGGGGCAGTTTGAAGCAAGCGAGCTGCATGCGGCGTTTGGAGATGCATCTGGGCTTGTTAGAACAGACCAACAAAGAAGAAGGGCCTTCATTAGTCGCGCAACTTGCTGCGAAGTTCTATTTTACAACGCAGAAGCCAATGCAAGGTCAGGAAAAACTTATCCTAAAATTGAAATCAGTGAATTTTCAAACTGGCTTCGTTTTTGTGCATCTCCGGTCGAAACGTTTCTTGGGTGTTTTGTTAGTGGCGTCTATTGACTTACGTTTTTGTTATCACTTAGGCAACGCATTAATAATAAAATTTGAGGTTGAATCGCCATATTAACAGTTCTTTTCCATTAGTTTAAAATGGCGCATTATAGTGATCCCAGTAGATAAGTAAGCAGTATTTAAAAAGATTGCATTTACTAAAACCACCACAATTTATGTTTATAGCCAGTATATTAGAAATAATTCTACTCGTACAAATCAATATAATAATTTGATAAAATGTAGAAACCCCAACCCAACTGAGATAGTCATTAATAAAATCTAACTAAATAAAATTCAACACATCAGGAGCCGGGCAAATCAAGAGAGCTATTTGCAGAATATTACATTAGCAAATAGGGCATATCATCGTAATTTACAGGGTGTTAATTCAGTACGTAGACAAACTTTAAGGGGCAATTCCTTGATCAATTCTAAGATAAAAAATTCAGACAAACATGGGGCCTAAACGGCTTCGTTTTCAAAATACAGGGTGTTGAAGTTTAAACAAAAAACTTTTTTTTCAAAAATTTCGTTAACGGCTGGAGGTATTCTAATAAAACTTGATGTATGATAGTATTTCATAAAGTAGCATTGTTCGATCAAAATAAATTTAATTTATTTCCACCGGTGGCGTGCATTGAGACCACCTCAGTTACCTTATTTTAGAAAAATTTGGTACGCCACTGTTTTTTAGTCAAGAGTTTTGTAGCTATTGTAAGATTGTTTATTATTAAATAATTTTTTTTAAACTTCTTTAAGCTGTATTTTGAAAACGAAGCCGAGATCCCATTAAAGTTCAATGAACGAAATTGCTACTACAGGTTTTTCCGTTTTTCTCGAAAAACGTTAATTCTATCAAAAAAATTAAAAGATACATCTTTTGTATAGTTTCAATGGATGAAGCTAAAAACTTGTAGTATTGACTAAAAAACAGTGGCGTACCAGATTTTTCTAAAATAAAGTAATTGAGGTGGCTTCCATGCACGACACTGGTGGAAATAAATTAAATTTATTTTGGCCAAACAATGCCACTTTATGAAATACTGTCATACACCAAGTTTCATTAGAATACCTCTAGGCGTTTTCCAGATTTTTGAAAAAAAAAAATTTTTTGTTTAAACTTTAACACCCTGTATCTTGAAAACGAAGCCGTTTAGGCCCCATGTTTGTATGAATTTTTTATCTTAGAATTGATGAAGGAATTGCCCCTTAAAGTTTGTCTACGTACTTAATTAACACCCTGAATAATTAACATAACCTAACTACTTGCACTTCTAGAGTTTCCACTGGATAATCTATTTTATTTCCCGGTCATAAATGAGAGAGATATGATGATGTGTTACCTCCAACTCATCTCTAACTGATTATGCTATTCTAAATGGGGAGACCACTCTAATTAAGCAAGTTCGAAAGCAAATATTTTAAGATCGGCAAGCCACATTTCATAAAATTTTACGTTTAGGTTATATTTCTATTGAATTAACCTTTTGTATCTTTGGTATAAATTCGTTTTGGTAAAATTTTTGTACCTACCGCTGTGTTAAAAACCGGTAATATCTTAAATTGTACGTATCTATCACTAGTATTGAATTTTGTTCGTTGGTCATTCATATTGGTTTCTATCCATAGAAATATACATTGATACTTTTGTGGGTCCTGGCTTCGAGCCCTACATTGGGCGCCAATAAAGATGCTATTAAAACCCCTTTAATAAATGTTTTAATTACAAACTTACTTTCCGTATTCTAAATCGGAGCTAAATACAACACCTAATTTTTAAAACTTGTTAATGTATTTAATAAGCACAAAAAATAGCCTTCCACTGCTATTGCATGATACAAATTACATAAAACTTAGGGTTTAATCTTCCTCAGGGTCTTTAAGTACACAATCAGTTATGTGGCCTCGCTAAGATGTCAGATGAAATGATTATTTATAACTCAACAAAACTCACATGTTAATTAATCAAACAAAATTAAAATTCCTTACCATATTCAGTACCGGTAGCCACAGCCCGATATCGTATGTCGCTTGCCTCAGGCATGAAATGGCAGCTTGTGTTGTGCTCTAGACTCGAATTCCAGGAACAACGCGTCGCTACAGAACCTCTCTACAACTCACCTTAGCACTTGGAACCCCTTTTGACAGCTTCGCAGTTAAAATATTGAGCTGCAGTTGACCGATTTTGGTTTGCTCACTTTTGATTATTACATTTTGTAGGTTAGCACTACTATCAATTTGTTTTCGTTGACTCGCCCTTCTCGTGAATGTGTACGAAGATTTAAAGAAGTTTGCTTGCTTACCTGCACGGAAAGTGGCGTAAACTTGCTTGGACGTAGAATTATAATCAGGTGATATGCTGCGATATTTGTATAACGACGGGAGAAATAAAAGCGTTGTATTTCTTTTTTAAATCCCACATATTTTCTCAGGAACTGTCATCACAGGAACATACAAAAACAAACACATTTTTATTTTGCAATTGACGTACACTATGTTTTGTTTATGGGAGCAAAAAGTTGTGCAACATATGAAAATGAAGCAGCAGTAAAATGGAAGAAGGTCCTGAGCTATCTTTTATTTAAAGCAGGAGATCTAGTTAATCGAATAAAGGTTAACTGGTTATGTTTTAACCAGTAAGGGCCGAATAGCAAAATCGAATATGAATTAAAAACTTATAAATAAATTATAAGTAGTTTAATTAATACTACATAACTAACAAATTAAAGTACATCATTAGCTTGCTTCGATAAAAAGGAATCTTTTGATACTTTATGTGACGTAAATCCGAAAATGTTGAAGAGTTTTTGTGTTTATATTTAAGACACACTTAAGATTAATCTAATTTAGACTATAACAGTATTGGTAACATTGCATCTCCTAGCTCTAACCAAATTTTTACATTTCAACTCAAATTTATATGAAACACAATGATTTGTATATAAATGTGACATGTGGCACACACTTTTATTTTACCATTCTTGCCCTAACGTCGCTCTATAGACTTCTACGAGTAATAACATTAAATTATAACCAACTTATACAACTATGTACAGTTATTCACATTGTTAGCAAATAAGGTCTTTATCACT
Source organism: Agriotes lineatus (assembly GCA_940337035.1). Lineage (NCBI taxonomy): Eukaryota > Metazoa > Arthropoda > Insecta > Coleoptera > Elateridae > Agriotes > Agriotes lineatus. The sequence goes on along the minus strand of CALNHX010003129.1, from coordinate 131,531 downwards.
GAATGTTTGGAATCACATAATCTCAATTTTTGCACTTGCGGGACTAAAGTTGGCACTTTAGTCACTTATTTCAGGGACTAAAGTAGCTCATTTAATCTCTAGGGACAGAAGTAATTACTTTAGCCCCTAGGGACTAAAGTAAAAAATGTTACCGTATCTATGGTAATCTATGGTAAATTCGGGGTTAACAGGTTAGGTTTCGCGTCAGTTTTGACATAAACTGACGCAAAACCCTATCTACTAACCTCGAATTTGACATCATTGTGAGCTCTTGTCATAATGACTTACAGTGCCACCAACTTTAAAATTTATCAAAGGCTACTAATTTTAAAATAATTGTAACTAAAATGTCAATAAATGACGTTTAACAAAATGGGTTTTCGTTTTAAATCTTCCTGCAACGTGAAAAAAATAGTATATGCAACTCGGAGAGAATGCTATTTTGCTTCAGTGCAATTTCTGACTCTCGGGCTTCGCCCTCGAGTCAGAAATTGTACCTCAGCAAAATAACGCATTTCTCTCCCTCATTGCATAGTCAAGGGTAATACCACAAGCAGTGGATATATTTTTGACAAATATTTTGTTGTTTCCATGTAAATTATTGCGTTTAAATTTCACGATACAAAATCACATCAAAAATGTCACGAGCCGAAGGCGAGTGACATTTAAATGTGATTTTGTTGAGTGAAATTTGCAATAATTACTATGGAAATGGCAAAATATTTAAAAAAAATATATCCACTTCGAGTGGTATTTGGGACGACTATTTAACAATATTAATACATAACGATTAACTTTATTGAAAAATAATCCAACAATTAATATAATTATTCCTTCTCAATAAAATTCAGCGGAATACTTCCAAAACACTGCATTTTAAAATTTTTAAAACAAGCCACACAGTTTGTTGGGGTTTAGTGTTACGTAACCTAGCGATATCACTAAGAACAGAACATCGTTGCTAAGCGATACTTCGCAACAAGGCTATTTATTTTTTGAGTACGTACATTGTTTAGTGAATATTTTGCATGGTGCCCAATATTCAGTGATATACTGCTGTTATTGGTCAAAAAAAGCAAATGTCTGCAATGTGATTGGCTTATATATTATAGTGTTGAATAGTCTACTATATTCCACTGTTCGAGTTCTTGACAAATTTCTTTGAAGTAATAATTAAACATATGAACCGAGAAGTTTTTTGCAACCCATTTTAATTTAGGTTGCTTTATGTACAAATTTACTTGACAAGACCACTCAGAAATGCTCAAAAATCATGAGATGACACTCTCGGAAGTAGCGAATCCAATATCAGAAGCTTTTAGATTCTTAGATCTGGATTTAATAATCTGAGCCTTTTTTATGTACCTTAATGCTATTATATTAGAACCCTTCGTCTAAAAGACGAAGTATTGTCATCGTAAAAAAATATCTGCCGGGATTTCTTCAGATCCTCACGTTTTAGGGTTACTAAATGAAGAAAAACATGTTTTCTCAATTCTGTCTGTTTGTCTGTCCGTCCGCTGGTTGGCACTATAGCTCAAAATAATATTTGTTGGAGGAAAAACGATAATTTACATGCGGATTATATTGTAATGGTTTACTGCTCACAGAAATTCTGATTGCATAAGTAACTAAATCAATAAGGGCAAAATGAGCACAGAATTAAATATTTTATTTATTGCGAGATAATCAGTATTTTACATTAATAAGTGCACTCCATGTGAGCAGCAGTTACTAATAATTTGAGGGATAAAAGTTAGCATAATTTGTAACTAACGGATTTGAGCTTAGTAACGTCAAACATAATGTGAATAAAATGATACAGAATGATTTGTTAAGTACAGACATTGTATGAGCGTTATGTATTAAAAGTTTGTAAGCCAGCAAATGGCAAGTTAACTGAAAAGTGAACGAATAACAGTGCTAGCAAAGCAATAATTGCAATAGAGCAATGGAAAAATGTAAGGCAACCGATCGGGTGATAATTAGTGAGATGCTAAAGGAATTCAAGTGTATCAGTGCATTATAAACCAAAGTGAAAATTAAAAGCAGAGCAAAGTGGGGTGACATTTATCCCAAGAAAAGGACAATTTGGTGAAAATGCAAAGACATGACATAAAAAATTTAGTCCATAAGTTCAAACATGTAATTAAACCTAATTCTTTTAAACAATTGCAAATCTAGTTGCTTAGTTAGTCAATTGTCATGATTAATGAAACAAGCTGAACAATTTTCACGTTGGGTGCAAGTTAAGCTCCACTTTTTGTACAGAAATTAATAATAAAAAGTCATTTTGTTAGTCAAAATTGTGTTGGAGTTTTTACCAGTGTTGCTGTGCATCTGTGGGTGTAGTTTTCAAAAGTGCGGGAGTTCCAAAGATAATGCAATTAGGCCATCAAGTTTCTACCTGGTGCGGCGTTGAGTGCGAGCCAACTACGGTGACGATTTTGAGGCAGTTCCAGACATCGGAAGGCAGATCTTTTTGGTGCTACGTGGAGAAGAAAGCTTTGGCAGCTCGTGGGTTTGCAATTAGGACCAGGAATCCATTTCCATGCGAGTGTTTGCCGTGGCGTCCTTCCAGTGTGCCAACCAACAGCGAGTACCTTACCAAAAAGGTAAAATGTCACAGCAAGGAGTTCGTGGAGCCTCGTAGATATTGGGGTTCGTCAAGAATATACCTTTGCCGAGAAGTTCAAAGTGTTTCCAGAATCCCAGGTCCATCCAGTTTCGAATAATTTAGATAGGGTCCCTAGAAAGTGCGAATTGACGCGGGATATGCAGTTTTTGCCGGAAATAGGACAAAAGCACATCTGAGCGTGGGTTTTGACGTCATCCTGAAACAAAACGAGGTTAGCCGTTGCTACTTTACAGAATTAATCGTATATATCTGATGCATTGTTGCCATTTTGGTGTTTTAAAATTAAATTTTACGCTATTTTGGCACTGACGGATCATTTGTGGATTGCACTAAACTGAGAGGTTATTTAACTGCCAGTTGGAAATGGTGCATTGGCCCTAATACAAGGAATTATTTGGCATACAAAGTTTTGTATTTTATTTTATGAACCGACCCCCTGAGTTAAGAATTGTTTCATGTTTACCGGTGTTAAACCCTAATTTATTACAAATAAGTAAAATAGAGAAAGAGCAATAAACCATTTATTTTTGTTAATTATTATTAGCTTCTTTTAATTTGCCCTGAATTTGACAGGCAGTTCTTGATCGAAACTATATAATTAATAAAGTGTAGTAACCTTTGCCATAATTATAAATTTTATATTTTATTTAAAACCCTACTAGTATTATATTTTTAAGTGAAGCTACTATTACAAAATAGCTGCAGTAATGGATACTTTTTATTTATTTTTGCTTTACACTATTTGATTAAATGTCTAAATTTAACCAGTCTTTAGCACATCAAAAAATTAATTATTATTACCGCAACTTGAGGTTGCATTGATATAACAAATAGAATGTATCCCATTTTCAAGAGATTAGTTTCCTAGGCACCGCCTTACGTTGCTTAGCGAGTAATTCGTACTTGTTACTGGTTTCAAGTAGAATATCTTAACAAAGACTTATTTAGCTATTATACCCAGAAATAACTCTTAAATTGAAAGGCTTATTTTGTGCGTGCACAGCACCTAGCTCTGTTGAATTTGAATACCTACGCGTCTGGAAACGAAAAATAATTCTTTTAATTATACTGGAAACTGCATATGTCTACTTTGTAATCTGATTCCAGAGGGAGCGAAGCATTTGGAAATATTTTCCTTTCCCAGATCCCCAATAGGCCACACTTTGGCATTTCCCGCGCTAACAAATGAACTTTATACTTTGCTAGAAGTACTTTTGCTCGTTACTTTGCAGCTTCAACTAATTTAATTTGTAGTGAAACGCGGACCACGACTAAGTACGTCGAGGCACACCTTGTGGCAGAATATGGCCATCAATCACCAACAACGTCTCTAATTTCTATGAAGATCGAAACTGACAGTTTAATAATTTTTAGGTAAATATATTGAATATATTGCATATATCTGCTAAAATATGAGTCAAATACATTCAATATAGTTGTGCAAAGCAAACTACTGAAACCTTGCGTTTATTGACTATAGAGCATTCAAAGCCTGAAGAAACAAGTTATAATTTTTGGGTAATACGGAGAAATAAATAATAACAAATAATAGTTTTAATATAACGTATAAACTATAACATTGTTGAGAGATAAGAACTCCACATTTCGCCCGCTTTTATAAAAGGATAAACGGGGCTGCGCGCGCTATTGCGCGGTCTATCCTATTCAATTTACCACCATTTTTAGGCCTATTACGTATGGCTATCCGGTTTTGTTACACACTTGTTACACAATCTCAATAGAATATATTTGTAATCTTGATGTGTGTTTGTGAAATTTTGTTATTTTTGTTATATACTTACCTGTGATGTAGCCATACGCTAAATAAATAAATACACAATCTCAGAAAACACAACATTTCGCATGACAGGAAGCAGAGGGTTCTTTTGTGGAAGAAGAAATAGGGAAATACCCGTCCTTTAAACCAAGAGGAACGTTCACTTGGTGAGGTGGAAGCTCACTGCATTCACCTCACCGTTGAAAGGCTCCAAGAGGAGCCATCGCACTACTAATTGTCGACATGATCTAAAAAAAAATACCTCAAAAAAGTCTCATACGATCAGCACGTCATCGTATGTGCCTCGAGATGCCAAATTTGAAAAATCTCATCGCTTCTGCCGAGTTATTGGTGTCACCGGTTTCATGCCAACAGAAGGCGAAAAATGAACAATGATTGGCATCTCGAGACAACATGGATGACAGCAGATCACACGAATTACACCACACAAATATCACAAAAATACACAACTAACGTGTTGACAGGTATACAGTACAGTGCCTATATTAATGACAGTGTGATCAATTTTGCTCCTGTTTCTGATTGGTTGTTTTAAAATCCGCCATTAAAAGAGTCGTTTCAATGTCCTATTGAATATTTTTAGCAGTGTACGCATATTTAGTTACAAAAAGTTACTGTCAAAATCAGATATTGACATTTTATAAATTATCTAAAGTAGCTCAGTTACTGAACACGGCCTAAGCATCAAAATAAATATTGTATCATAATTGATGTACACTTGTGTTATTTTATACACAAAAATAAAGTAAGTACGAATGCAAAATAAATTTTAACCAAGCAATAATTTTGACTTTAGTAATATTTTGTTACTAAATGTCACTGACACCGTTAAAAAATGCACATGAAAATCCTGTCACAGTATAACAAATGGAGTGAATGGGGTACAGACGATTCCTGCACTTTACACAGGTATTATTTGTAGTCATATTTCAGTAATATTTCAGACGTTTTCAACTGAAAACCATTATTGTTAGTTTCAGTATCACCGTTTTAAAACAGTTTTTTTGATAAAACGGGAGTTATTTGTAGATAAACACCCGTGGAAGTTTTATTTAATGTTAACCAATCTAAAGGAGATCTGTTATAATTTGAAAAGAAAATAATTGCTTAAAATGGGGCCCTCAGGGATCCGCCCGTCTCCAAGCGGGCTCACGGGGTTCCGTACCTCTCTAATGGGGCTCTCGGGGATCCGCCCCTCCCCAAGGGGGTTCACAGGGCGCCGCCTCTCTCCAAGGGGACTCTTTGGGCTCTGCCCCTCTCCAAGGGGCCCTCGGGGCTCCGCTCCTTTCCAGGGGGGCCCGCGGGGATTCGCCCCTCTCCAAGGGGGCTCACGGGGCTTTGCCCCTCTCCAAGGGGGCCCCGGGGCTCGACTCCTTTCCAAGAGGGCTTTTGGGGCTCCGCCCCTCTCAAAGGAGCTATTGGGGCTTCCCCCTCTCCAAGAGGGCCCCGGAGCTCCGCCCCTCTTTAAGGGGCCTTCGGGGATCCGCCTCTTGGGCTCACGAAGCTCCGTCCTTCTTTAAGGGGGCCCATGGGGTTCCGCCCCTCTCCAAGGGGGTCTTCTCCAAAAAGCCTTCGGGGCTTCGTCCCTCTCCAAGGGGCCCACAGGGCTCCGCTCCTTTCCAAGGGGGCCCTTGGGACTCTGCCCCTCTCTAAGGGGGCCCTCGGGGCTCTGCCCCTCTCCAAGGGGCGCTTTGAGCTCCGCCCCGGTTACGAAATCGAGGCGACGGTGAAATGAATGCAAACGCAAATGGGGGACATCGCGTTTGCAATTGTCGTGACAGACACACGTTTGGATCGTTCTCCTTTATTTATATGATGATTATGATGCAAAAAACACAGCAACTGAATATGTAAACCACGCCAGAGTCGAAAATCTTCTCTCAATGGGAGAGAATGAAGACGTAATTTACTGTGAGGAGTCATCACGACTGAGTGAAAAGAACACCAGGTAAAACATAGAAATGAGCGCTTTCCACATGAAAGGATGAAGGCAACTTTCGTCACTATGGAGGTTATTGGGGTGTTTGTAAATCTCAATTGCTCTGGGAATCTTTTTGCTAAAAAATCTGGTGTGATACACTCACACAACTTCCTTTTACAGTGTTCTTATAATTAGTCAAAAATTTTATTTTTAATTTTTAACCACTTGTCAAAAAATTTCAAAAATTACAAATTCTACAAAAACGGTACAAAATAGAGCGTTAGTTGAAGAGACAAATTTTCTCTAGAATTTTAAGCTGAATTCAAAAATGTAATAATATACCGGGTGTTTTATTTAAAATAGGAGTTAATAAAAAAAATTAAAAAAAAACAAAAGAAACCCACTTTAGAAATATTCAACTGGAAAATCATCTACTTCACATCAATACACATTAAAAATGTAGTAAAAATTTAAAGTTTAAAAAAAATCGTTACAGTCGTTTTTGAAAAAATCCAAAAAAACTGAAAAATCACTAGAGTAAACACCTACTTTCGGTTATGCGATTTTCTTCAAAAGCTTGCTGTCTTATCTACATAGGTCACAAAACTTATATATGAAGTTTCAACGCCATACCTCTTTTAGTTTTTGAGATATTCTGTTCACAGACAGACACACAGACCAATGAAAAAAAATATGTTTTTTGGGATCAGGGGACTCGAAAACGTGAAGATCTGTTGAAAACTCAATTTCGAATTTTTGGATTGAATCCAATACTTCCTTTATTGTAAAAGGAAGTAAAAAGTGAGAGTAATGGAGGTATTATAAAAAATTATTTTATGGCAAGTATTCCCTTGGTGTTTAGCAATGGTTGATAATGGAGCGAGACGTCACCTGACACAACGCTGGTGTTAAGAGTTACGTCCAGTTTCCTCAATGTAGACGGCATTACAGGAGCAAGGGGTTCCGTAACCATGTTTTGCTGACATGGTGTTTAATTATCGTTTGGTGAAAGGAGAATCTGTGTCGAATTAATAAAATCTGCTGAGCTTTCACGTCTTTCTTGGGCGAAAATTAACCTGACTGCGAAGTTAGATATTTAAAGAAGGCAACATCTGCCCTTCACTGTGAAACTACTTGAAGTGCCGTACCCAATGTGACGACATGTTCATTTGTTCTCAAGAAGGCAGCCCGCCAGCCTCCTGCAGACAACACAAGCGACTCTTCATTAAATTGATCCTGAAATATGACTTGAACACAGAGGCCTGTTGAAGTAAACAGCTGCATTTGAAACTTCGTCTTTCTGTTATGTATTTACATTGGGATTGCGTACAGCCGAGGTTAGCTTTTATGTTTATTTTAATAGGTTACAAAAACATCGTGATGTTGAACAGTTGATTATTGTTCATTTTTGATTTGCACTTGATTTCTTGGTATGCATATTTGCATTTTATTTTTTATGAAATAAATAAAATTAGGTTAAATTCTATTTATCTACGACAGTGCGTAAAATTGTCTTTTAGTTGGCAGTTTTAAGTTTGTAAAATGACTGTTTAATAACATGGTTTCATTAGGATACGTCGTCAGTAGTAACGTGTTTAAATGATTTCATTAAGCACGTTGTCAGTAGCAACGTTTTTTAAAATTTTTAAAACACCCAAAATTACGACCGGTTGCTGGTAATCCTAATTTACATTTAAACTTTTTTTTTATATTCACCGTGTTTTCTAGATTCTATCGTAGATAAAATATTGTACGATACACATGCGTAAAGCATCTTTAGTCATTCGCGGTGCTTAAAACGCTCGCTCACTCGCGTTTTAACTCTACCCTGCTCGTGCTTAAAGAGTAGGTAGCTTTAGTCACTTATATCGTAAATTACTATTTTGGGTGCCTTTAATCAAAGTTTGACTTTTCTAAAAATAAATTGAGCGTTTAAACAGAATAGAAGAGTGCTGTTCAAGCAGTGCGCGTTACAGAATTGTAAGTTTTGTAAAGGAAGCTAACTTCAAAGGGTTTGTTTTTGTATAGAGTATATATTGAGTAACTTAAATAACCTTTTCCTTACCGAGAGCTTTCCGTCAGCAACTATATTAGAACAATTTCTTAAAGCCAGTACTTGCCGCATTTTTGAGCCAATATATTAGTATTTTACAAATTCAAATTAATAAGTTTAGTGATGTTATCAGACCTTGATTTTGCACGAACCTTATTTCCACTCTGCCGTTCATTTATATTCGCCGAAATTCAATTATAAATTCACGCTTTGTTACCATACGCGAAGCGATGCAGTTTTAGCTTATCGGCTTCTCAAGAATTCTTGTTATTCTAACAGACTTAAAACTTCCCCTGGAGTTTCATGCGAATCGCTTAAGCGAGACACGGAACGAAGTTAAGCCGCACTTGCGTGGTCTCATTACGTGCCCGCATCTTAGCGCAGAACTTTAATCACCGTCCGGTTCTCCAGTGGTTCAAACGTGTTGATTCCGACGGGGCTTTGTCCCCGTCGTAAGTCGAAATTGTTCAAATGTAAAGCTGTATGTTAGCTGTCGTCAAGTCAAGTCAAGTTAGTGTCGTAAAATGTTTAGCCAAGGGTCCTTTTCTGTTCCGTGGAGCTGGTACCTCCGAATGTACGCCAATGGCGGATTATTAAGTGGAAACCCCCGTGGACGCGCTAAACCATTAACGTAGTGAAGTCACCAAGTACCGTCCCGCAACTACCTGTCGTAGGGTTTCATTCTTTTCTTCCGGGGATTGAAATCGTCAAGTCTGCTTGAATGCCGCTCTGTGTAGTTTCCAGTGTCCTTTATTTGTGTCATTGGCCTGAGGATGCGTCCTGCGGGCGAGGAGAACCAAAAAGTAACCCGTACATCTGATTTCCTATCAAGTTAAATGTTAGCCCTTAAGTTTACAGTGATTTGTTGAAGTGCAGTCCCGTGACGCTATACTTTGTCGTTTAAAGTGCGAGGTAGAGTCCTGCATAAGGTCGGGTACCCACGGGTACCCGCATTGCGGGTCGGGTTGCGGGTAGGATTTATATCAATATTGCGGCTAGCGGGTCGGATGCGGATTTGAAACTGCGGGTCGCGGGTCGGGTATAACTTAATTTCTTCAACATAAATTTTGTTTTACTTAATAATAATTTGACCGCCGAAGTGTGAAAATAACTTTTTTTATTGTGTATACATTCTATATGAAGCAAGTTGCTGGTCTAATATTCGACTTTGGGGTCAAGTGCGGCTTAAAACTGCAAAACTTGCGGGTCGCGGGTTGGGTGCGGGTTTGAAACGGAGGGTCGCGGGTAGGGTGCGGGTATAAAAATTTGAAAATTGCAGTTGCACTACCGTTTTAAAGTGTAAGTAAAATTTTAATGCGTATATGTCACCTTGCATTGGAAATTCAAGTAAACATTGTTGATAAGTTGTTTTGCGTTGACAGTCAAGTACACATTGTTGTCATGTCACTATTTGAGTGACTGTTGCTAATTGCGTTTATGTAAAGTAGTTTTTGTGGTAAAACTTAACATTAATACTGTTTAAATTGTAACTATGTCAATTGTTGTCGTTTTGTCACTTACGTTTAGTTTAAAGTTTAACCTTTTAACCTTTAACCTAACTAACATCTTTTGCCGATTATTTGTAACTGTAACCAGTACACATTTTCATGTTCATCGCTATACATACTTTAATATTTTAATAGAATCCTTTGTTACTTGTTTATCGTTTTTCATTGGTGTTTGCATGCTTTTTTATGTTTTGTACAGGAAATAAAATAAGTGTAAATTGATGCCATCAAAGGTAGGTTCGAATCAGCTGTTGCAGTCGCTAATTCAAGTTATGCCAAGGCAGAAGTAGAAAGTTGGCCCTACTTACTTCCACGTTCAGAGTGGGCCTACCTGTGTTGATTTTATTGTCCCGATCTATTCTGAATGTGGTGGCGCTTCAATTATTGAACTGATTTTACCGCTCGTACCGGAGTACAGCCCTAACTCAAAGGTCGTTAAGATCCCGCCTTCGCGACTGAGTTTTATCTGGACCAAAGAAGAAGAGGAGTATGTAGATTTGCCAGTGATCGTTTGGAAAATGTTGGTTAGGTATTTTTCTGAAAGGAATGTCTTGTTTGTGAATTTTGGGAAGACTATAGAAACGAAGCCCGACCTCTGTTGGATATGAGTGGGAAGATTTTAAGATTTTAGAATAAACTGGACTATGCGTTCCATTTTAGAAATGAAGTCACGTACAAGTGGGGTTGTAAGAAAACTGTTGGAGCACAGATCTAACCTTATTTGGTTACTAGGTAAAGTATGACGAAATTTGGAAAACATGGAGGCTTTCTGAGAGATTCATAAAAGGATTAATCAAGAGTTAGTTTAAAAAAAGGGATATTGTAGTGGTGCCTGAAAATTGTATCAAAGATGCCCCGAACGACAGTATGCCAGTTGTGCCATTTACGTCTGTTTTATCGCATTCCATTTGGTAATATACTACATTTCTGCACTCAAAATCGTTTAGAAATGTGTTACTTTTCTCCATTAGCAACACTTTTATGCATAGCAACGGCCATTCGTTTTACGTTTAGCAGTACTGAAGTGTATTGTTGGTAAATCTATGTCAAATTTGAGGTTAACAGGTTTTGTTTTGCGTCAGTTTTAACAAAAATTGACGCAAAACCTAACTTTCTAACCTCGAATTTGACGTACACTTACAGTGTCACCAACAATACACTTCAGTACTGCCAAATGCATAACATCAACTGGAGGTGCTTATTGTGCTTTAGTAGGTAGAAACGATTATTGGCCTTTATAAGACTGGCTGTAAGTGTCATTTTTATGTACAAATTTAATATTTTACATTTCTCATAAAATGCGATAAAATAGTATACACAACACGTTAGAAAAGTGGATTTACTGAACTCGTATGGCCGTTTAAGTACTCGCTAACACTCGTACTCAAACCAGCCATACTTGTTCAGCAAAACATTATTTTTTAAAACTTGTTGCGTAATATACTATTTTAACACTATAAGAAATTCATTTGTTCCATGTAGGATAATTCGTACATTTTTATCATGACCTCCTTGTATTTAGCTCCCATGCGACTACTAGATTAATATTAAAATAAAATTTGTAAGCTAAAACGATACCTATATAGTATCGTGCAAAATCTGAACTAAGGATTGAAAAAACTATTATAAACACTTTTCTTTTTACGAGGTAATCTAAATGTACCTAATGTAAGATATCTGAGAATTGAAACTTTTGTAACTTTTGTAATTTTAAATTTGCACTAATCGAAATATTGTACTTTCTAAAAAATGTAATAATTCGTTAACATTACTTCAGTTACACTATATCAAACAAATACTTGGAAATCGAACTTTGCTGGAGGAGACACTTAGAAAGTTAATTAAATTTCAGTTGAAGGAAGTGGAAGGTCGTGCTGCAGTAGATGACGGAAATGAAAACTTGAAGTAGAATAATACTAAGGACTACGGGTCAAATTAATTAGAAACAGTGTGTAATCATTGTGAACGTAAACGAAAAAACATGTGATATACACGATTTTAACGTGAATACTTTGGAGTAAATATTGGGGATGAGTTAAAATGAAAAATATGGCTTACATGTTTCTTTATTTGTAATTATTCATTTGGCTCAGCTAAGATGTTTCAGGTATCTTTATTTTGTAGCCATAGAAGAAAACCTTTTTGGGCAATATTGTTACATCATAGTTGTAGGAGTGTTTAACAATATTTTAAATAGGTTTAGCAATAACAAATTAAAAAAAATAGTCGCAAAACACAAACTTGAAAATAAATTACCGATTTATTTCATTTCGCCTAAACGATCAAAATATCATTTCGTTCACCGCAGCAACAAGCTGTTTGTTGTTTAATAACATATTGACAGTCTGGTGTTTGTATTCTTTTTGTAAAAATAGTACGTGGTAAAGCTATTGTCAATTTATTTAATTCTGGTAATTCCCGCGCCAAGATTTCCAAACAGTTGCAACAATTGTATTATACCTTGCTTGGGTCCCGAGTGGTGCTGCTTGAACAAGCGTCCACGTTCGATCAGCAGAGTTAAGCAACGCAATGTCTCTGGTCAGAACTTGGATGGGAGTTCCACCGCTGCATCTCTCGGCGCCTCGTGGTACGGCTACCACGGAAAAAAGTTGGTCCCGGCGGTCATACAACATCATGACAGCCGTTAGTGGGGTTGCAAGTCCTCACAACTGCACAGCGACGCCTATAATTGGCCTAACGGCTGTTGGCTGAGTGCGAATTAAATTAAATTAACTTTCTTTGGAATAAGCTCTCTCACTTTCCTAACAACGCGAACTGCATTTCGCTTTACAAGAAATCAAACAGGATATAATCTAATACTGCTATAGTAAACACACACAATCTGATTACAATTCGGTATCACATTCTCCTTAACAATTGTATCAAAACACGTGATGTTACTGTAAGTTACAGGCTAAAGAAGATAGTATTGATGGCCTGTCGGCAAGTCAACCACGGTTTTACATAGCGATTAGAGCACTCAGAACGGATGGGCTCAAAACTTGGGTCTGTTAAGCGGTCGGTACATAAATTATTTTCACACATACAACTTAAATAGCGCGATAATACGAATGGCAAATTATTAATCTTATTATACAGTGACGTAGCTTAAATGCAATCAAGTCGAAGGTACATAGCAAAAAGGAGGCAGACAGCTGACGTCGAAGCCAGGCGAAATGTTGAGAGGTGAGAACACCAGGATGTACGTCGAATATCTTTGAAACAGCTTTGGGATCGGAGAAACGAGACGGTAGCTGCAACTCGGCAATATAATGGGGTTTCTAAGTCTATTTCTTTCGGTTGCAATTGCTCTTTCTGTGCAGCTCAAAAGTCAGGGTTTGAGATTACCTGATTAATTAGACGGATAATAAAAATAAGCTGGTTTATTTACAACTATTACAGGTCACAGAAATCTAAACTTAAAATGAAATTCACAAAGTATATACAACCAGAAATGTATAAATCAAGATTGTGTTTGAATAGTTATTTTTCACTGGGGATGCAACCCGATGTTTCAAAATAAAATTCTTTCACAGTCGAGACAGCTTCAATTATTTCATCATTTTGTTTAAATCGATCTCTAACTCCATCAGTATAACATCAATGGTTTCGAAACTTCTATCACAACAAAGTCATTATTCACAGATGAAAGAACCCTTTTTTTTCGTTTTGAACCAGATTCATTGTTTGAATCACTAGCAAATAGAACAAATTGAAGTTTTCTTGAGTTTTGAGTTTTGACATTTCTGCAGTTGTTATATCACGATACTAGCAGCTTCTTTTAACTAATAGTCCTACCGTGTAGAGCCAAATATGCATAACTCGGCAAGCTTAACAACTTCTTTGCTAAAATCAACTCAAAACGAAAATCATTTTTTCATAGTTGTTTTTATCCGAATTCTTGCGATTTTACCATTAATTTTTGGATGCTCTCTAGTATGCCTAGTATTTAATTAAAATTGGACAAATTAACTTTTGCAATTTTTAGGTGACCTGACCATCGTCGCTGTAGAAAATGTTTTGCTTTGTTTCTACTCGACATTGTTCCTTCAGTGCTCGTGTAGAATGGTTAGTTTGCAATAACCATAAATGTCTAGTTATTATTTTATTCATAGCACTGTTTCATGCTGTTAGTATGACTATCAAAGTTTATAGTTTTCCCTCTAGCTAGAGCCCTGTAACTACATAGCACCTCAAGAAAACTAAGAACCGCCCACTGCGAGCTTGCTGAAAGCTGTTTGGTCTCTGCCACACGCCTCATGTTAGCTTTCCGGGTTTGTGTGTGAAGAAATTCATACCTCTTTATCGCTGGCTTAAAACGATCATTACAACATCGGCTGAAGACTGATCATGGTAGCACCTTAAATTAATACACAATTTAAAAAATTCCAAAAACGCCAGAGAGCCTCCGCCCCAATCTCGGTGAGCTAGTGAGCACTTTTTAGGTTTGTCACATATCGTAAACGGGAATTCACTGGCAATAGGGTTTTTACCTCTGATTAGTAGTTACCGAAATAGGGCCTCTTCAAGTTTTCAGGTTATGTTTGAATTTGCTTATAACAATAAAACGTTTGAATCGATTTGGATGATATCAGGTACGACCACAACTAGTGCAAGCCGTCTTTTGAGATGATATTAGTTAGTATCGGCGAACTGCAAGTGGATCAAAGATGGGTGTCACTTCGCAGATTAGACGGTTTTTGCATTATGAGATATTCGTTTGTATATTTTTTCTTTTGTAATTTTTGTTCTCATGTGATTTAGCCAAAAAAATCTAAGTGACTGCGCTGTGCTTCCTTGGAAACATATGTCATCTAGTTGCTTTTATTCTGAGAAACAAACATTTGATAAGAAATATCACTAGCAGGCAACCCAAATAAGCACCTGGGAGGTGTAAAGCTATGTGCTTGTGCTTTCCAAGCAACATAGTATAGTAACTAGGCATAAGTAAATTCAATTAATTCGACGATTACATATATAAAGTGTTTTTCTCCAACCACACGAATAAGACGCCATATTGTCGAATAATTTTGTATAAAAAGTAATTTCGGGATGTTCACCAATAATTACCTTGGCAACTGTACACTTTTCGATTCATATTTGCACTAGTAGGTACAAAAATGGACGCAAGATAGGGTTTTACATGGCAAATTTTAAATAAAAAGCAAACGCTTCGTCAATATTCGGCAATCGCCGTCGTTGTTGTTTAATTTCCCCGTATAGTGATAGTTTATTTGTGCCATGACAGTTTTACATTATAACCTAAAATGTTTGATTCTAAATAATAAGTCATATTACCGAATTTACGAGTAGTTGGAGAATAGTAATTTACGTTACAAGTATAGAAAGTGGAGCTTTTCAGTACGAGTGAGAAGTTTCCGGAAGAGGCCGTTAGGCCGAGTCCGGAATTTCGAGACGAGTATGGAAAAGCCACTTTCATACGAGTTTCCTACAATATTTTTTCGTACACTAGCATACAAAACGGAATACTAAATTTATCCTCGTATACAGCAAATAAGTAGAGTAATGTTATTATGTACGTAACGTTTTATATGTGTTGTAACTAAGGAAACGTACGGCAAAGTAGCACTTTGCCGTACGAATACCGCAAAATACCACTTTGCCGTACGAATACCGCAAAGTGCAACTTTCTGATTAATAAATTGCACGGCAAAGTAGCTCTTTCAATGGTAGTGTATCTGTCTTACTTGTCCCGAAATCATGCATTTTTTGTACTAATGAAACAAATAACTATAGTTGTGTGTACTAATTCTAATTTGCAACAATTAATTAAAAAAGAGAATGATTGCTTTTATTGCTAGCACAAGTCAAATGATTAAACCTATTTTTTGTCATTACACGAGAAATAAGCTTTAAAAAAATTGACTTGGTAGTTTAAGTTAGGAAAATTATATTTTTGTACTCATGACTTCAAAATTCATATTTTCCGGTCATTCCCGATGCGCCGAAAGTTACTTTTTCCGCACTGCAGTGCTTTTTACTTTCCAACAAAAACTAGGGCAATTGTGCGACAAGGATAGATATAAAAAAAATCACTGATGGCGGTACCTTACACTTTAGTGTGTTTATCTACGGCAAAAGTTAACATGTGCGTAAGGTATGTATAAAAGTTTAGTGATTTGTGGTGTCAACTCGGTAAAGTAGTAAAACACTAAATAATAATATATTTTTTATTTTTTAGAATATTTTCAATTATACGTTACAAAAAACATTGTACCTAACTCTTTTGGGAAGCATTTTCTCGAATTCGCACTACATCCAGCACTCCCTTCGGTAGCGCTGCAAACAAAGTGCTCATTCGGGAAAATTACCTTCCCGAACTTGTTAGGTAAATAACTATTTATCTACGACAGTGTGTAAAATTGACTTTTAGTCGGCAGTTTTAAGTTTGGAAAACGACCGTTCAATAACATGGTTTCATTAGTCACGTTGTCAGTAGTAACGTCTTTAAATTTTTAACCATACAAAATTAAGCGCAGTTGCTAGTAATCCGAATTTACATTAAAAATATTTTTTATATTTACCGTGTCTTCTAGATTCTATCTCGTGACTAAAGCCTAGCTTTACACACTTGTATCGTAAATAACTATTAAGTGCCAGTTGAACAAAACATTTCATGGTGATTTTTAGTTTCCATAATAAAAAACAATCAGTCGGTTAAGTTAGCAACGTAGAAGTGCTTCTTATGTCGATTAG
Source organism: Agriotes lineatus (assembly GCA_940337035.1). Taxonomy (NCBI): domain Eukaryota; kingdom Metazoa; phylum Arthropoda; class Insecta; order Coleoptera; family Elateridae; genus Agriotes; species Agriotes lineatus. The sequence goes on along the minus strand of CALNHX010003129.1, from coordinate 114,896 downwards.
ATTTTTGATGAAATGGGCGATAATAAATACCTAATAATTAAATCAGGAGTTGATACTGTAATGGCGCAAACGCTCGGCTGGGCACCAACTTACACAATTGAATGAAATTTCCGAAGTTTGGGGATCGATACGACTGAGCCACGAGCTGAAAGTTATGCAACGCGACATGAAAAACGGAATTTGGAATGTTTTCAGAGGCGCGTTAACGGTCGCCAGTACTGATTTGTTTATCATTACTCCAGTCGAAATTGGAATAATTCAAACGAGGATAGCGGAAGAATCGCTTTAATTTGCGTATGCTCGTTTCACTGCTATTTATTGGTACCGCAACATTTAAAAATCAATTTCCACGACTGGAAACAGAAATCAGTTTCTAGGTTACAAAAATTGTCACAGAAATAAAGCATTTTTTGTTAAATAGACGAATACAATTCTGATTTACTGTAATGCTTTATTTATATTGAAATGAAAGTTTGAGTTGATAATTGCCTGTCAAACTCAGAGCAAATTAAAAAAATGTAATAATAATTACTAAAAATAAATGGTTTATTGCTCTTTCCTTATTTTATTTACTTGCAATACCTTAGGGCTTAGCTCCGGCGAACATGAAACAATTCTTAACTCAAGGGGTTGGTTCATAAAACAAGTGGCAAAATTTGTATCACAAGTAATTTGTTGTATGACAATTACTTTCTGATATTAGGGCAAATGTACTGTTGCCAACTGACAATTAAATAACCTTTAAATTTAGTGCGCTAAACAAGATGATTCGTCAGTGCAAAAATAGTGTAAAATTGAATTTTGAACACCAAAATGGCAAGAATGCATCAGGTGAATACGATTAATTCTGTAACGTAGCAACGGCTAACCTCGTTTTGTTTCTAGTGTGACGTAAACCCACACTTGATTAGCTTTTGTTTAATTTTCGGCGAAAACTGCAAATTCCGAGCCAACTCGCGCTTTTTAGGGACGCCAGCAAAATTACTTGAAGCTCAATAAACCTGGGACTCTGGAAACACGTGAACTTTTCGGCAAAGGTCTGTTCTTGACAAACCTCAATTTGTATGAGGCTGCTGCTCCTAGTTTTTATGGAATCCTACTTTGTTGAAGAGGTGCTCCGCTGTTGGTTGGCACACTGGACAGACGCCACTGCAAATACTGGCTTGGAAATGGCTTGCTGGTTCTACTTCTTCTACCCAGGGATAGCTGTCAGCCTTCTCTCCATCTAGCACAAAAAGATCTGCCTTCCGATATCTGGAACTGCCTCCAAATCGTCCCTGCAGTTGGGTTGCACTCAATGACGCACCAGGTGGAAACTTTCTAGCATAATTGCACTATATTGGGGGATCCTACACTTGGGAAGATTACTCCCACAGATGCGCGGCAACTTGGTGAATAACTTTACACATAAACTGGCTTTACAAAAGATTTTTTATTCACAATTTTATACAATCAATGTGGAGCTTGATTTGCCCATATAAAATTTAAGCTTCTTTCATTTCTTTTTTTGCCGTTTGCTGGCTTATAAACTTTTAATACATAACGCTCATTTAATTTCTGTATTTAACAAATCATTCTGTATCATTTTATTTACATTATGTTTGACATAAGCTCAAATCCGGCGGTTACAAATTGGTTTTGGCCCTTCCGAACATTTATCATTTTTGAAACACTGAACGCAACCCTTCTGAAACCTTCCTTATCTTATGCTAATTTTTATCCCTCAAATTATTAGTTACTGCTGCTCACATCAAGTGCATTTATTAATGTAAAGTACTCATTATTTTCCAATAAATAAAATATTCTATTCTGTGTTCATTTTGACCGTATTCATTTTGTTTACTAGGCAATCAGAATTGCTGTGGGCAGTAAACTATTACAATATTTATGAAATAATAAATTTCGACTAATTTAGAATTAAAAAATAAAGACAAAATACTTTCACCAACATTAAATCATATAAAAAAGGTTAGTAGTCTTAAATTACTGAACATCGAAACAATATGACATAAACAAGGTTAAATCACTATGGTGAACAAGCAACAAAAATCTCACAAATTCTATTCAAATGTGACCGTTGTGAATTGGCCACGCATGTTTGAAAGAAGCGGCTGTTATTTCTGTCCCAAATATAGGTTACGCGAACATGTTTTAAATTGTCGTATTACGTCACACAAGGTTCAAAATGCCGCAGCACTAAATTGTTTATAATCCTTTATCTAATAGACTTGTCTGTCCGTCCGGGACGCTGTTTCAGCAGCCAAACCGTAAGGGATAAAGAAAAAAGTTATTAAAGTTATATGTTTGGAATGGACATGTCAGGTCAGGAACCGAATTTCAGTCTCTAACACTAATTATTATCTTAATTATCCTAATCCTAACTTTTTAGGTTAGATTTTAGGCAAATTTTATCAAGGACAATGCGACTGGTAGTTTGCTACCAACAATGACGTCATATACGTACGTGTGGTGAATACGCGTTCTATTTGCAAAACGGTCTTTTTGTTTTTTTAAATGAGACATTTGTCTCACTGGGTTGCTAGTTTACTATAATATTAGAACACAGTATCTGTATTGATAGTCGATGAGCTGCTAATTGCTGTCCATCGAGACTGCCAGCCGAGCGAGCTCAATAACTGCGCAAATAATTCGATTGAATGCGAAAACAAAGTTGCAAAGACCGGAATGCTGTTATTTGCTAAGGGAGCGAACGTTATTAATTCCCCAGAGGATGATGGAAGACGTCGATGACGATTTTGCAGTTAAACACATAAATTGAGGCCTCTAAAAGTCTCCAAGATGAATTCTACGGCTGCTATAATTCCCTAACGTCCCTTGAATTGCTAACACATCGGCAAAAAAGGTACACACAACGGCTTCAGAAAACACACAACTGATTTTGACTTCTTCAAAAGGCACACAATTAAACTCAGCTTCTTCAAAAAGTACACAATTAAATTCAACTTCTTTAAAAGGTACCTACACAACCTCTTTAGGCGAACAATCGAAACGCTTAAAGACAATTATACGAGTAAGGCAGTAGGACAGCAGACTTGCAGAACTTTACAGCTGAAGGACAAGTAACAGTTGTTGGACCACTACTGGATGTCGCTAATTTTGTTTACGTAACGTAGTTCCTTTGTACAATGTTCAAAGTTACTACTGTTTTGAATGTTGCCATGTCTATTGTTGTCGTCTTTGTCACTTGTGTTTAGTTTAAACATGGTATCTTTAACCTGACCAACATTTTCGCATATTTTCGACAGTAATAAGTAATTATTGTAACGTTCGTTGTCACCTTCACATATTTTACTATTTCAAAGAGTTTGTTGTTAATTACGTATGTTTTTCATTGGTGTTTGCAGGAATATTTGTGTTTTGTTTCAATGTTCAGGAGTTCAGATGCAAGTGAATACAACTAAAGGTAGGTTTAATTAAGCTGTTGTTGCCGCCTCAAGCTATGCCAAGCTAGAAGTAGAAAGGTAGAGCACTTACTTCCACGTTCAGAGTGTGTTCACCTGTACTGCTGATTTTGTTTTCCCGATCTAGGTCGAATGTGGTGGCGCTTTAATATTTAACATCTTTATACCTCGCTTACCGGAGTGCAGCCCTAATTTCAAAGATCGTCAACAACCCGCCCTCTCGACTGAGTTCTAGCCGGAGCAACCTTTTGTTACCGTACACCGTAACGGAGTTAGGGCCGCGTATTCGAGGTAGATTTCCCCTTTATGTCGTTAAAAGTTTTTCGTGCGGTAACACATTATCTTTGGCTTTTCTTGACAATGTTTTAACTTCATCTTGCACGTTTTTGAACGTGTAATATTATTTCCATCCGGTATTTGTATCTTTAAGTGCTTTTTAATAACGTTTTTTGCTTAGTTCTGTTATCTGTATCTATTTTCAAGTCTACCATTATAATATTATTTATAATCCTTTCCTTTTCTAACCTTTCCAAGCTTTCTTTCATGTTTTTAAAAAATCGCCAAGATTTCGCAATTTAAGAAAAACTCACACGTTTGACTCATAACCGGAAATAAATATTACGTATAAGTACACATCATCCAAATAAGGAAAGACAGAAAAGTTGATATAAATTATGTTTTCAGCTAACTTTCATATGTGAAGCAGAGAGGAAGTTTTTATTAAATTCTATAAAATATAAATGTACAAGGCAGTAGGTTGTTATGGAGTAAGTTAAGTTGTTTTGGAACAATGTATACTAAATTATATATTTATCTAATAAAAAATTAAATACCGTGTGTTCAAAAATAAATTACATAGGAGTTGGTCATGGAAACTAAAAGTGATGTAAACAGCAAGCTTTAAAATTCATTAACTGTCCTTAGTGTTCTTGTCATAAGTTTATATTATAATCTGATATAGAAATTCTAAAGTTTGTTGTCTCTAAAGTCTACTGTTGACATTAGTTTTGCTTTCCAATGCCAACCCTTATGTAATTTCTTTTTGAACACATGCTATAAAACTACCAACAATTGCATCTTTATAACTATTCTATTCTAAGTGTTTTAAACAGACGGTTCCTGGTCAACACGTTGTGTAAAACAATATCGATACAATGTAATTGAAGTTCAGTTCTTTTAATATTAGTCAAACTACGTCATTAGAGTTTAAAATTTGCAAAGCTACAGTTTGTTTGCGGTTGTTAACCTTACTCCGCATTATTCTACCACAAAATGTACAAATATTATTTTCGTTTAATGTCGCTTTTAACCTTTTCATTCCGTTGAGGTATTTATCATTAGCATTGCTAACGTCACTCTTGCGTTGCGCTTTCCTACCCATAAAATATTAAGCACTTCATATATCCGCCTACTCAGTTTAACTACAAAATTGCTTTTGACAAACATTGGCATACAGCTTAGTTGCTACATTTGTGTTAATTTTAGTTTTTGTAGCATGCAACATATTTGTTAACTTATCAACATTTTATTGCTACCGTTTGGTAATGTTATGATCGCGTCACTAGGTTTTAGTTGTTAAGGGGACGTTATGCTATTCATTTGTTTTTCAAATACATGTTTAAAGCAAATTTTTATGATAATTCGTTCGTAGCTTTGGCTGCTATGATGGAAATTAATTTTCGCCCAGTCGCAGTCACTTCTAGGGACCTCGCTTCACTCGGTCAATTATTAGAATTTTACAATTATATTAATGCTGAACCTTACTTTGGTTACTAACACTGTTTGAGATTTCCCAAAACTGACGTAATAACACTTTTACTGCGTCAGAATAATTTTCGTTTGCTAAATACTACTAACATTCGACGGAAGATTTTTATGTAATCTACCTAAGCCTGAAAGAAAAGAACGCGAGTAATGAAAAGAAATCAATATATGTTCCTTCAACATCTATATACTATTCCAACATTTTTGCAGTAACGAAATTTCTTCATAAAAAACTCTTGCGTTAACTTTTCAAAATAGTCATTAATAGCAGATTTTAGGTCATCATCAGAAGAAAGTCTCTGTCCTCGTAGTGTTTTCTTTTTCAACTTAGGGAAAAGATAATAATCCCAGGGAGCTAGATCTGGACTACAGGGTGGTTGTCTTAACTTCTGGAAACCACATTACTCGATAACTTCCTGTGCGTTATGCACCTTGCAATTGTCATGCAGCAGTATCTGGTTTCTTCAACAAAATGTTGAGGTCTTTTTATTCGGATGGCAGCTTTACGATTTTTAATGGCCTCTTTATAAACATCACCGGTAATTGTAGTGCCCTTCGTCATCTACTTAACCAACAGAAACCCTTTGCAGTCCCGAAAACCGTTTCGATCAATTTCCCCGGTGAACATTGCGTTTTCGATTTTTTTGGTGGTGGAGATCGTTTATGCACCCACTGCATGGACTCTTGTTTCGTTGGAGTGTCTCAGTGATGTACTCGGGTTTAATCGGTCGTGATAATTTTCGAAACGAAGTCGCGGCGGCCTTGTTCGAAAGCATTCACATTTTTCAAGGCCGGAGTGGGGGGCCGGGCGATCGGGCGCTAACCCGATGGGCCGGTGGTCGCCGGGGCCGATGGATTGATGATTAATCACCAACACGTACCAGCATGTACTATGTTCTCTGGTTGAATACTATGACCGAAAGATTGCTCACAAAAATGTCTATGAATAATACCTGTATGAGACAATTATTAGCGATCTTTTTTGGAAGAATTTAAATGCTTACTTAGCCTCTCTCAAATTATTTAGAAACATCAGGTGTGAATTTCTTTCAAAGATGCTGAATGGTTGAGGACACTTTACAATTCTGAGAATTTCATAAAATATCTCAGTAGAGTGAAGAGTTTATAAATAATGTAAATTAGGAATTCTAGCGGGCGCTAGACGTTGTCGTTAAGAAGAAGATGTGTGCTCAAGGAAGACTGCTTAATTTGAAAATCGGTACGCAACACACGCAAGGAAAACACAAGGTAGCATTTAACAAACCGGTCTATTGGTCTGACACAAGAAAATATCGTTCAGTACAGTCACTAGTACATGAAATGTGCCGACTGGCATTGTTTAGTACAAAGTCCACTTATTGGCATGGATGAGTGCACAAAAAAAGAAAATTACTGCCTTACACATATGACTTATGAAAAAAAAAATTAAATGAAGCAGGAACCAGTTCAGAACTACTTAGGCATGGAAATCAGACAGGAATATACTGGAAAATTATTCATAAAACAAGAAAAGTATATTAAAAAAGTTGTAGAAAAAGTTAACGTGAAAGAAAGTAAGCCAGTTTCAACACCAGGACCTACCAAAAGTCTAGAAAATCTAAATGATACACCCTATAGAGAAGCAATGGGAAGTCTACTATTTTTAGGATCGGTGAGCAGACCGGACATTGCGTTTGCAACAAATTTGTTGAGCAGACACATGGAAAATCCTTCAAAAAGTCACTGGGAAATGGTTAAACGAATACTGAGATACCTAAAAGGAACTCAAGACTATGGTTTAGCATTTGATGAAAATTTAGAGGGAGCAAGGATGACAGGATACAGTGATGTAGACTTCGCTGGAGATGTGGAAAGCAGAAAATCAACATCTGGATTTGTTTTGACGTACAACAGCACACCGATAAGTTGGTACTCAAAAAGGCAATCAGTGGTTGTACTCTCCACCGCACAAGCGGAATACGTGGCAGCAGTTGAAGCAATTAAGGAAATGATAATTGTAACTCGTTTGGGAGAAGAACTAGAACTATGTCAACAACCTTACTTATTAAAAGTTGACAACCAGAGAGCGCAATAGAGATGCTTAAAGAGGAAACTTCACAGAAGAGAACGAAACATATGGATGTTCGATTTCGTTTCCTTGAAGAAAAATTATAAAATGAGTTTAAAGTTGGTTATATTGAAACCGAAGAACAACTTTCTGACATATTCACAAAACCACTAAACAACACAAGATTTGAGAAGCCCAGAAGAAACCTGAATATTAAACAAGAGGGAGTGTTAAAATAGTGTTTAATATTTAAATGTTTTTGAATTACCACCATAAATAAGTTGACACGAATTATGTTATGTATTATTTCCCTAGTATGTCAAGTTGGTAAAATTTTCGGTCTGTCCTAAAATATTATTGTTGTGACAAGTTGTATTTTTGTTTCATGAAATAAGTTCAATAAAGTGTTGTAATATTATTATTCAAATCACCTGAACTTTCTACAGGGACACATTGTATATTACTCGTATGCATAATACAGTAGACAACTAATTTGTCTGCTTAAAAATTGTTATTAAATTCCAAACTTAGAGATGGACAAATTCACTGTCCATACAAAATAAATTATTGTGTAGCATCAACTAATGTAATCTATTTTAACTTAAGGATTACCCGAAAACTGCAGCTGTAGCATTTATGCGAGAATTTGACAACAACATCAATATAAGTGATGTCAGTAAGTACACGCCGATCTTAATTATTAAGTTGATGTGCCTAACCATTTTTGCTTCCATTGGCCGAATTATTTATGATCCTTGCAAGCAAAACAAAACAAGACGTACCGGACAAAGGTATTTTGCGATTTTCAGACGAAAAATAATTACACTTTGTTACGGTATAATCTTAATGAATCGACATTGCATGTATTCAACGTCAAAGAGCGGGTTAGGTTTAGAAGGGTTTGCCGGTTTCCTAAAAGACACAGATCTAAAAATGTCTCGAAGCAGATGGTCGGCTTCTGTTACCCTCAACTAGCTTAATCGGGAAGGCGTGGTTCGACAAACTTAACGAAACCGACAGGGGTTATCCTATTCTAATCCCTAACAATTCAATTCATAAATGGGGAAAATGCTCGGAGCGCCACTTGTTTTTAAACAGAGAATTGCTAACGCAGCGAAAACAAGAAATACCACGTAGCTATGAAGAAGTCCTCCAGGTTGCTTTACACCACTCCAGCGCCACTCGTCAGCTGCACCGACGCCGGATGCAAACGTAGGGTGGCCACAAAAATCGAAGTCACTTACCTTCGATGGCCACCGCTCTGAAAGCTAATAACAAAATACAAAACACCCCGGATCTTAAGGGCTTACGCGTTCTATCGCATGCTCTGGTCTTTACATGAAATTACACTCGGCTAAAGCCGTCTTTAGTTGAGGACTCAATAGGTTCACACATTTAAATCAAACCAATAATTAATTTAGCCAATAATGAAATTTAATGATTTAAATTTTAGTACATCAAGCCAAAAGTCGGCTATCAAAAAGGTGACACCCTAGCTGAGGACAAAAGGGGATCCCACGCAAGAACTAACTTAGTCTAAACAGAGTTACAAAGAATAAACAACTGAAATATTGGCAGGAGTAAAGCTTCCGACTTCAATGATCAACTGACATAATTAAAATACAAAGACGTGCGCAACGTTCGTAGCTGCGCACACTGTGCAACAACAAATGATAATAACACACCCGGCACTGGATAAGCGTAACAGTAATAGTTAACAATGTACAAATTTACCTTAGCCCAGGCATGGTAGTCTATTGAAAGTCCAAGCCTCGGTGATGCTTCAAAGGACGCTGGGGTTGGTGATTGCTTCCTGCAGTGTAGAACAAGGTAGACCCAAGGGTTGTGCGGAAGCCGTGGCTCACGGCCCAAGAAGGGGTTGAAATTATTTAAGATGAATACAGCCGCTCCCCCCGGGAACGAAAAGATATTCGGATTTCGGCGCGACGTAACTGGATTTGCAAACAGCAGAAGTTTCCTACTCACTATGGGCACATTTAACTTAACTGGATAGCACCAAAGTGGGTTAACACAAAAAGGTCCCCCGGCGAGTCGCCGAGGCGACCCCCGAGGGTGCAAAACAAACACGTCTGTCTGAACTGAAGGCTGGCTACTAATTAAAATTTCGAACGCGCGGGCTTGAAGATTTGCCCCCGCGGAAGTAAGTTTCTAACTCCGAAATTAATAATTCCAAATGTATGGTCCAACAAGGGTTTATCAAACTTTATTTCCAATGGTCCCAAAGCTGGACGTAAAATTTCCTAGAAGTCCCGCTTGGGGTGATAAGGCTTAAAGGAAAGTTTCACACAATGAACGAAAAGCTACTGCGTATCGGATTAAAATTCAAGGGCTTAAATATCAAGTTACCGAGGCCAACAAAAGGAAATACACAAAACTTAGCGTTAGCCTGGGTTGTCAAAAATGCAAAACAAAGAATGCATTCACGGACACAATTCGACGAAATCTAAACTGGACGGGAATGCTTTTAATAAACTACGTGGTTCCAAAAGTGCTTACGAGGTTTCTAGGTCGCAAACGTCTGAATGCCTGCTAATACGAATTTGAATGTAACTGTACAGGGCCGTAATCAGTAAGAATTCGGGCGACAAATAAACGTAATTTTGAGCAAAACGAAAGAGGTCGAAAATGATCTAACAACTTTTTTGCAATAAATATCTTAAACTAATCATGATGTTTTTGCTTCCCAAATATGCAACTAATAGTGACTTTGTGTTATTTCACTTTTAAGAACTATCTATTTGCATAGCTGTAGTTTCGAGCTGCTTGTAGAATTTGCAAGTCATTACCAGGACAGTTCTGGTTTATTTAGGTAGATAATCCTCCGCGATCTCGGTAGAGGACAGATCTACCTCAGGGAAGCGACCCAACCCTCGAGAGCCTCGACTCCTCTCCACTCCTAAAATACCAGAAAAGAGCTGTGTCCTTATCCCAAATCCTGTCCTAAACACATCTTATCCTTCATACATTCCATCCAACCAACTTGCCAACACGTCTGGCCAGCGCATGTAATGCAAAATATCGTATGAATGATGAATTTGATTTAATAATAATATCCAGATATCCAATGGGTATCATGTGATCTAACAATTTATGTTTTTAACTGGTGGTGTTGTAAAGGGCAACTAGAGTTATTGTTTACATATGAAGTAGTAAAAAATAACTTGAATTGATAATCTGCGATAAATAGTCACATTAAGGGTTAAATTCCCATTAATTGTGAAGAATAATAATTGCTGATTTGATGCGTAATAGCAATATAGTATTATTTACAATCAAATTTGACTGTGGGTCACAAGTATTATTCAAAAATAGAATTCAAGATTGTTTGATACCATTTAAAGTGGTATTTTACTACAAAGCCAGTAAAAAGTGCAAATGAGTGTGGTGGTATGCGGTTGAATTGTCTATCCGCATAATAAGGTGGTCAAAGAGTTACGAGTTTTTATTTGGACGGGAACAACCCAGGAAGGTGTTTGCTGCCTAACATTTATCCAGTTAGGAGCTGGGATAACACAATCAGGTACGAGAGATACAATCAGAAAATTAGTGCCCATTTCTTATGAAATATTAAGAACTCGTATAGCAAGTATATTTAATATAATTGTAAATATATATTTAGAAATTAAATTAGAGTAATTAATTTTCTAAAGTTGATAGTGATTCGAGTACTCGACGGTTTTCGGTCATTTTAATTTGAAATTTACACATTTTGGAGTAGGTTATTTTTAGAATCGTAATTTACATCAAGTTTGGATATTTAAAAATTTGATTAAAATATTTTGACAATATCTATTTAATTTTTGTAATGTCAGATTAAGCTTTGAAGAGATACTAACAAACGTAGCTTCAGAAGAGATCTCATCCATAACCAAAGAAGAAATTACGAATTCCTTAAACAAATCGACAAAAGGACGAGCGGCAGGAGAAGATGGAATTAAATGAAATGTTATAACTAGAGGGAGAACCAGTCCTGGAAATGTCAGAATGCTTATTTAATAAATGTGTAGAGAATATAGATACCCCGGCAGAGTGGGATAATGCAAATATAATCCTACTATATAAGAAAGGAGACAAAACAAAACTAGATAATTACAGGCCAATAAGCCTGTTATCAACACTACATAAGTTATTCACCAAAATAATAATAGAAAGACTAACAACAAAACTAGACAACGAGAACAGGCTGGTTTCAGAAAAGGTGTCAGCACCCTAGACCATCTTCAAGTAGTAAGAACGTTAATAGAAAAATCTAACGAATATAACATCCCCCTATGGATAGCCTTAGTCGATTATGAAAAGGCTTTCGACTCGATTGAAACCTGGTCAGTTCTAAATGCTCTAACTAACGGCCGAATAGATAATAGATACACAACCTTTATCCAAAACATTTACAAAAAAGCGTCATTCCAAGTAACACTCCAATGAAAAAGCAACAAAATCCAAATCAATAGAGGTGTGAGACAAGAGGACACAATGTCTCCTAAAGTGTTTACTTTGGCATTGGAGGACGTATTCAACGAGCTAAGTTGAGAGAAAAAAGGAATCAAAATAGAAGGCGAACATCTAAGTCATCTGCGTTTTGCCGACGATGTGGTTCTCATAACGTCTAATAGAGAAGAACTACAAGAAATGCTGACAGAACTGTATCAAGAATTCAAGAAAGTAGGACTTAAAATGAACACCTTAAAAACAAAGTTCATGACCATTGAAAATATTACCGATGAGGATATAACAATACAAATTGACAATTTACAAATAAGAAAAACCGAATCATACTGTTACAGAACAGAAACGTATTTAACGACAACGCGCCAGCTCATACGAAAAGCCACGAAAGGACTCGACGACTAGCAGGACCAATTGAATGAAAAATGCACCATTCATCCCGTCGCAGAGAGGCGGATTCCGACATTCCGAAATTTAAATATTTCTCATATGGACTGCTGACCTGGCGAAAGCATCAGTGAAAAATTATTTACCAATGTAGCCTTTATTTTCTTCCTAAATTACGCAACCAAATCAATCAATGACACATAAGTGTTTACAACATACAGCGTGTCCAAGATAAGGAGGGCCAGTATGGGGATCTCGTTGATTGTAAGAGATACAAATTTGGTTAAATTTGAAGAAAGTTGCGCAATTAAAGGGCTAACAAAATGACATTTAGAAATCCTTGATATGATATTTCGTTTTTGAATTATCTCAAAAAAACAGAATTCTTAGATTTTCTATGTTCTTTTTTTACGTTAATATTAAAGTTAGAGCGAAACTGATTAAATTTCTTTATAGCAACTTCTAGTGGACTTAATGACTACGTTATCAAATTTTCTATTCGACGTTTCGTCTTCGAGAAACCATCATAAACTTCATTTTTTTAAATACGGTACTGATTTTCTGATGCTAAATTTGTAAAGCCCTTTTTATTCTGAATTCAACTATGTAGCATACATTATGGTTTAATTAAGTTTCGAGTCTTTTTTGACCATCATCAAGAAATTTTTGGATACGGGCCTTTGTCCTAGAGCATTTCATTCGTTGTTTCAGACTTTGTAATTTAAAGAAAAAGGTAATGAGCCTCACTGAATGTTTTTCACTTCGAATATTAATGATTGTTTATAAGAGTAAGAAAAATAATCAATAAATTAATTACTGACTATTGAAAATTATTTGTATTCCAAGACCAAACGTGATTATTAAGGATTAAAAACATCCAGTTGCGGTCCTTGATACCGAAAGGTAAAAGAGGCTATAGATAATGAGTGATGAATGAATATTATAATTATCTATTTAGATAAATTTCGGTCTAATAGTTTTAAAATTACTTACTGCGAAATATCCAAGATTTTCTGTAAAATGCATACGGTTTATTTATTTGAGGAGTTCTTTTTAGGTATTGACTAGGACCGATATGGCTGAATACGAAATCTATTTCCGCGATTTGCTTTCTCATAAAGTGCATTTCAAATATCGGCAGAATTTGCAAGATATCTAAGTTTGCCATTCGAGTCTTTGTAGTTTGCTGAATTCTTATAAACTTATTGCAAAAATATTTTTCTCACCATAATAGTACGAATATGTATGTAGAAAAATAATAATAATAATAATAAATACTGTTTTATTCCCCAAATAAATAGTATATGTTACATAACAAATATAAACATATGGGGAAGTGATGGTAGTCAGATGGCTCTCGAAAAGAGAGCCCCCGCTCTATCACCGTTTCAAAGAAAATTTAAGAAATTTAATATGACTCAAGCAATTGTGATTGCAATAACAATAAGGCTAGAATTAGCAAACTTATATAATGTTAATATACAATATGATGCAAGTGAGATAAAATGTAATGATATGAGGGAGTTACATGTGTTCCTCAAATGCAAATATATACTGCTCAACAAATGAACTGGACCACCCATAAAATATGTATTCATTACATTACGTCATAAAGTATATAGTTTTTCTTTTATAGTATACTCATATTAAGCATATTTAATTGCACTGTCCTCAAATATTAACTGAAGCATTAACAAAATCATATTAATAAAATTAAAAAATTATAAATGTATAAAAACATTATACTTAACGAAAAAAAAATAAGTGGAAGAAAAAAAAGGCAATTAATAGTTTTTTGAGTCTTCTCGTAACGTTTAAAATTTTTTGGTAATGATTTGTATGCAATGTGCTTTCAACATTTGGCCAAAATTCAAAATTTTAAAATGAAAATTTAACTGGTGTCATTGTCAACCAATGGCATTCTTCAATTTAAAAATAAACTACTAATCGAACGATTATGTTAGTGAAAATAATTCGAGAAGCTTTATTTCAGCGACAATGATTCGAGGAGCTTTATTTCAGCGACTATTCAATTCACCTGTCATCTGTCAAAAAGTGACCAATGAAAATCCAGAATTCTGACGTTTCTTGACCAATCAAAAAAATATCAGTGGATATATCTTCCTAGAAGGTATTCAAGTGACTATTTTTAACAAATGCGATTTTTATTAGAAAAAGTCAATATTAGTGTTCTGTTACTATAGAAATTGTTTAGTTTGTTGCTAGATTTACTGAAAACTAATTTGAAAAGGTAGTTTGGTTCATTAAATAGTCCCTCGAATACCATTCTTAGTCAAAGTTAAGTAGATTATTTTTGCGGTGGTATCACTACTCATGTCCATTGCGCTTGGGATTAGGACTCGTGCTAGCGCACTCGTCCTAATCGTACCAAAGCGCAATGGACATTCGTGACACCACCGCAAAAATAGTCGACATAACTTTGACTACTCATGGTATTATAAGTGACAATTTTTTATGTAACTATTTTTTAATGAAAAACAACTTAGATTTTAGTTTCACAAAAGCTTTCTTTGTTTGTAAAACCATTTTCAATAATTTAAAAGTTAAATTGTCAAGACGAATAGGACTCTAGGTCGAAATATTGCAGACTATTTTTGCTCTTCGGATTGTCTCGTTTCTGTTGCTTTAGAAGATAGCGACTCGTTCAAACACTTGTTATTTTCGTCGCCGCAGAAACTCGTATCTCAATCGCAAAAATTATTGTCGGCAATATGTTGACCTCTCGTCGTATTATTACTGATAATATTTTATTAATTTACATAGTTTTATTTAAACCAAATTTTCAAACGAAATGCTTTTTCTAGTGACATAATCCTGACAGGTTACCAAAAATGTCATGTCTGTCCGTTGGAAAATATTTTTAAAAATTGCACCAATATAAGCAAATGGTCCAGTTCATTTGTTGAGCAGTATACAATGTCCGCCAAAAAGTCGGCATAATATGGGAATTTTTTTGATTTTTGATTTTTCAAAAAAACTTTTTACGGCAATAATTTGTGCTTGTCTAAAAACCTATATAGCTTTATCATATATATCGAGTGATTTTTACTTATTTAGAAAATGGAGTTTTTCGAAATTGTCAAAATCCTAAAAGTGATTTTTTCGGAAATGAAGTAATATTTCAATTAGACTTTTTTAGTGTGTGTCTTGGTATGTGAAATTTTGAAAAATATTTAAAATACTGAAAAATTAAATTTAGGTAAAGTTACAAAAAATAGGTATTTTTTGGCCTTGAGATTGTTCTGAGATAACACACTCTAAAAAGATCTCATTGAAATCTTACTTAATTTCCAAAAAAAGGCAATCTTAGAGTTTTGACAATTTCGAAACACTTGATTTTCTAAATACGTAAAAATCATTTTTAAAAATGTACAAGAAAGTCGTTTTAAAGGCAGTAGGTAATCCATTGTATATTTTAGACATGTTATAGGTAAAAAATCGTTTAAAGAGTTTAGTACGATGTAGTGGAATGGAAACCTCTATGACGAAGATTGAGATTATGAATATCATTTCGAAAACTTATTTTATTGCAGAGACATGGAGGTGACTCTAACAAGATAATCTCATGAAAGAAGACAGCATGTCTAGCCAGTTTGTTTATTTAATTTTATATGTAATATGATCTTGTCTCGGTATGCCGTGGATTAATCGCAAACAAGAGTTTTGGACTAATTATTTTTTTATGTGCTTTGTCTATACAGAACCCATAAACAAATTAAAATGCGATAGAAGTAGCAAGTCACATAATAGCCTTTTTATATTACCAATTGGTGCTCGCCTGTTACTTTACAGCAATTTCAAATTACAATTTGCTTTACGTAGGCAAGCACTTAGGCGTTCACGAAATCTTAAGTCTTTATCAAGTATAACTCCCAAATTCTTGGCTGAATTTTTATATAAAATTGGCATATCTTTAATTTTAATTTGAATTGCTTGTAACATTCATTTATGTGGTTAACACAACCAAGTACAAGAATAGCAGATTTTGATGGGTTGATACTGAGCGAATGTAAATCTGCCAAATCAACCATTTTGTTCAACTCCATACTGATCACGGCACAGGTAGTACGGACATCAGCTGGTTTGAATGATAGATACACTCGAGTGTCATCAGCATATTGATGGTAAAGACAATGCTATAAACCTTTCTAAAAAGTTGTATGGTATGTCTTTTTTTACAAGAGTGGTTAAATTTCGAAGTGTTTTGTAATAATTCTACTGCTCTAGTTTACGATATGTTTTAACTATTTTGTATTTGACAATGTTTATTAGCCAAGGAGCTTTTGGATTTCGAAAAGTTGATGTCTTTTAAGGGGCAAAAATGTTATAATAATGCATGTATCAAGTTCTCATTTAAGCAATTCACCTTATCATTGACACTATTTCACTTCTAAATGTTACACCAATTAAAAGCTTGGATATCATTTTGAAAATTATCAAAGTCAAATTTTGAAAAATTTCTAAATGTGTATGTTTTAGGCTGCGGTTTTGATGTTTTTAATAATAGGTTACAATAAACAAGTTCATGGTCCGAAAAAGCACTGAGATGTTTTAGTATCGGATCCAGCGCTTGCCTATAAATTCTCGCCTTTCTTCTTCCGATAGTCAGTCGAGTTTCGCCTCTGACTTGGTTCACACGTTGAGTTACCGTGCTCTTCTGTCCCTTCCCTTGCAAAGAGTTTCGCCTCTGGCGTGGTTAACACGTTGAGTTACCGTGCTGTTTTGCTTTTTTCCTCCTGATGAAGCCCCTTACGAAAGTGGGCGAAACGTTGAGTTCTTCGATCTCAATCATGACACGGTCCAATCCCGGAAGTCGTTTGTTACTTAATGACAATGACCGTGAAAGCCTCAAAAATCATCTATGATCAGGAGTGTTTCTGATTTGGAAGTAATACAAGTAGGTTCCTTAATTAATTGAGTGAACACAAAGCTGTCTAACATAGAGAAATAATGTTCAGATTCAGTGCTATCAGGTTCCAGAAGGTCAATATTAAAGTCACCCACTCATAATACATTATCGTCTGAAGAAAGCCTATTACTTCAAAGTGATCAATAAATGATCGATATCTGCTTCCATGTGGCAAGTAAATTGTACCTAGTAAATATTTTTGCTTGTAAACAACGAACACAATCCATAATTCTTCAAATTCCAAAATATCTGTAACTTGAACCTGTTTAATTAGAATAATTTCGAATACAATGCAATACCACCACCAAAGGTAGCTTCATCTTTCCGTGTTATATTGTAACCAGGAATTTCAATTATATTACTAAGTATATTGTTATGCAAAAATGTTTCCGTTGCAGTAATTAAATCATATTCGTATTGCAAAACATGCTCCCGGAGCAAGTGAAATTTACTTGTTATCGATTGTGCATTTATATGTGCAACAGCAAAACCATTCAAACGACAAATGCCCATTCTAAAAAAATTAAATTAAAAGAGAGTTTGTTAATTAGGGCCCTATAGTTTAATACAAAAATAGACTAAAATATAAATTTAGAAAAACACAAATCTAAGTTTAAGTAAATCCGAGCAATATAAATAAAATAAGTTTGTCCTATTCTATTACATTTATGCACTGCTACTTCTGATAGCCCATACTGACCGTTTGACAATGAGATGGTTAGCTACACCATAGATTAAACGGTAAACCAATTTTAAAAATGAGGTGGTTGTGTTTGTGCACGACACCTTTCAAATCTTTTAGATTGGTGACCGAATAAATTGTATTATTTGATTTAATTTTTATCACTCTGTCAAGTGTCCATACACATTTGAAGCCTACGCTGGTGGAAGCTGCCTTGAAAACTTGTAATCGGTATCTGGACAGATCCTCCTTTATTGTAATATTAGTGTTTACAAAGTCTTTTGTTTTTGAACTTTTGCACACAAGATTCTGGTATTTGTAACTAACAAATTTTGTAATTGCTAGAGGTTTTTTAATAACCGTTTGCGCACCAAGCCTATGATAACAGTCAATATGATCTGCACAAATGTTCATGTTCGTTTTCTGGTTTACGATAGAAATAACTTAGCTTCTAAGTTCTCACCAGTATTTTCCTGGAGCCCAAAGACGGGGATGCAATTTCTTCTCGAATATTACTATAGATGATCCAGTTGCATAAATAGATCTTAATTTTCTCTTTGAATTAGTGAAACTGGGTTGAATTTTCTGAAAAAGCATAACTACAATGTTTGTTAAAACACGAAACCCTCTTTTTATTGACAAAATTCCAGATATTCGTACAACTAACATAATAAAACCGACAACTTCAATTGCTGAAACTTTTCCATCTAATACCCATTGGCATTTTTTATAGTTAAATGGTATTAAAGGCCGGAAATTCCATTCAGTAATGCTATTAAAATAATTTTTCTGAAAAATAAAGATTATAAGATGATGTAACTAAATTTTAAAATTACAAATTTGAAAACTTAAAATTGAAAATGGCTGTAATCATAACCACAGTAAAAGAAATATTTTAATATATACACTAGTATAGTCGAAATGAAAGCATAACATGGAAGAATTATATATAAATATAGCTGGACATGTAATTTTACTTGACCAACCGCAGTTTACGGGTATATCATACTAGAAAGGAAATATTGAGGTAATTTTCATATAAAATGTATGCTTTTACAGCGTTAATTTAACTGGGTTAATTAAAGCTATCAGTACGTACGGCATTAATTAAAATGCATGTTGTAGTATAAGAGAGAGACGATTTGCTTTGGGAACATGCAACACTATATAATCGAAAAGGTTCTAATATGTCAGTAGTAACGTACTTCGCTATATTGCTTTAGATATTCCTCGTTTGGGAAAACTACGCGTGCTTGTAGATTGCGGGTTTTATGTACATCAGAGTAAATTTTATTGAAAAATTTCCCATGTAAGGCACTCGGATGTAATATTAAAAGAAATGTAATCTCCGTGTAGTAAATAACAATTTAGAGGATTTATTAAATTATTAAATCATAATGTAATCGTAAAAGCTGGAGTAGTACATGTAAAATACATTTGTTCCAGTGTTGCTGTGAGTACATATAAAAAGGTTTATACCTTTTCACATCTACATTAGATTCAATGAAAAAAATAAAATAAAAACAAGGTCCTTATAATCTACATACGAAATCACAAGAATACTTTGTTAGGTATACATATACATTTGGATGTTCGTTATAAAAGAACAGGTATAGGGAGTGTCTATAATTCTTGCGTTCTGCGTGGTTGTTTCATAGCTATTATTTCACAGCTAGTGGTCATGTCTCCATTTATTTTTATTATAGTTCGTATGACACGAGGTAAACGTGAAATAATAATGTGTAGGTTTAGCATTTTATATTATATAAATAACTTCGAAAGGACCATAAAATATTTTACCTCTATTGATAATAAGTTGATTAACAAACAACTTGGTCTAATATTGTTATTACTGCGAATAGTTACAGTCAACAATTATGTTTCTTTTATGTTATTATTGTTGTATATATTCCCCCGCATACTAATTCGGAAAACTATTGCTTAATTTATGATAGTATTATTGCATTACCTGTTATTTTTAATTCTCTATCTATTATAATTGGTGATTTTAATTTAACAGTTGTTTACCAGTACTATGTAAATAAGTGTAATTTTTGTGATTTGCCTAAGTTGTGTAAATATTTGGTTAATTTTGCTTCTTTAGTTAATTTTGATCAGTTGAATGATATTAAGATAATCTGTTACTGTCTAAAACGACATTTACTACAGCGCGCCAGCTCACACGAAAAGCTACGAAATAGCTCAACGACTAACGCGTACGATATTTCTCAAAATCGCGAAAGTAACTCACATAGGTCCACTGCCTAGCCCGTAACAAGAGATGCCGGCTAATCTACAGTGGAGCGAAAGGTGGTCCAACACGAGATAACACCAAGGCAACGGCCTAATAAACGGTAAACAAGTCTAAATTGATTGAGTGCCACCCCATTCCATCACGATAAACGAGAATGCAAAGGTAAACTCACTGAGGAACAGGAAGCAGATGAATCTACCTTTTGACTTTAAACTTGGCAGTAATCGGGACAGCAAGCCGATTCAGCAACAGCAGACCTACCTTTTCAAAATCCACTTGGCAACTGGCCAAATTTCTTTTACAACTGTAAAAAATATAAACACACAAATCGTATGCACGATAGCAAAGGACACCACATTTAAATTAACATGACATGTATTGACACAAAAATATTTCCATATGAATATAAAAATGCACATGTAACTCTGACAGATATATACGGCAGTTCGGCAATTGCGCAATGTCGTAAACTATTAACATAAATTGACCTTAAATCTGTAAAACGATACTAGTGAACTATAAGCAAATAACTATTGACATAAATTGACATTAATTCTGTATTAACTGACGGTAAATGAACTGTAATTGTCAGAAAGGCAACTGTAACGGTTTGATAATTACAAAAAGGTACACAAAGAAAGCTAAATGACTGAGACGTTACAAAAACTGTTCGATAATTTGACGCAACACACTGTATATATATATATAAAACTGCGCATTAAACGTTAGTACTCGTAAATAGTACAAGCTATACCTGAAGAAGCTTGGAGTGCGATAATTGATGTCCTAATGCAGCCGCGACTGCCACCGTCCCAGATACTGCAGGCAACGAAGCGAGAGGCATAAGGCAAACACCTTAACGGGCTGCGGAAGCTGTGAGCGGGACACATGGGGAATTGATCCATACTAGACGGGGTGCAAAACTCGAACGAAAGGCAGGACGACACGGAAGCTTCGGCAACACAAAACACCGCTAATGGGCTCCCCAGCAAAGGAATCCGTCTTATCGACGCTTTAAGATCCTGCTATCTAACGGTAAATTAGAGACCCAGAAGACTTATTTTTAATTCGACTCTCCCACGCAGTGACTCACGCTCACACAACAAGATGCGTTACGCACGGCTAAAGGCTTTAAAATAATCGGAAGTCCCAAAGCTAAACAAATCGGCGGCATTTCGCACAGAAACTCAACGGCACGATAAGGTAAAATACTCAAGACGTCGCACCTGTTTTGCCGCGCCGTCCCCATAAGGGGGCGACGCCGCTCGGCTGCAACAACTGAACTCTTCAAGTGCCGGGTACTAACTGGCTCGAGAATGCTGCGCCAACAGACGCGCGACCGATAAAGAGCACTCGGGGCTACCGGCCCTCTTTCTCGCACCCAAAGGCATTGTGTTTTAAAATCAACGCGAGGAATATTCTCGAATACGTCTGGCAGACAAAATCGATATTTCCACAACGGCTAAACTTAATGTGCCAACGAATATAAGCCGCGAAACACCAAATGAGCACATTTCAGATCGTCGACTGTAAGCGAAAAATTCGGAATGCTTAAATTCAAGCGAAAAAATATAAAAAACCCATATACAAGCGGGGTCGTAATTTAGAAAAATACGCTAACAGCTTGACACATTTCTAAAAAACCTTTCTCTGCCGTGATATAATTCATGTTTTTTTGGGTATCTGCCCATTCTTGAAAATTAAAAATATTAAATATCGAACATTTCGAGGGACATATTGCCTTTGTTATCAACGATTAACAATTAAAACTTAGCTGTTCACTGGGACTGAAAAACGACCAACCTCCAATAAATTGCTTGACACTGAAATTTGATTACATATCAATTCAATAAGTTTAAGCTGACAGAACATGCTTGGAATAACACGAATACAATAAAATATTACCAGATAACTTTATTAACCAAACAATTAACACTAATATAACTCGTAATTCTTTTAATGGCGAAGGTTCTCACCGTCATTGACGTTATGTAATAAACAATTTCCTGATTTGAGTCATGACCGAGATAGAAGAACTTAACATCCAATTTCGCAAGAGGCTCCATCAGCAATGAGAAGCAAAAGAACAGGATAATTGAACGTGTCAACCACGCCAGAGGTAAAACCCTTCTACCGATAAGGAAGAGGAAGGATAAATTTATAATCAATAGTCGTTGCGGCTGAGTGAAGGCTTAAACATTAACATGGAAGAAAAATTGTAACCTTTGTCTCGATTGGATTTCTGGGGTTTTGTATATGGAGTCCAGAGCCTTTCTACTACACTGAAAAAAATATCGTTCGTGATACCAATAAAGGGCGTTTATTGAGGGTCATTTAATTGATATAACGTACGATTCGTTAATACCACGAAATAAAAATGCGCACTACTTCATTAGCTAATAATCGCATTCATTAAAACAACAAATATTCATTCATTGAAAATTAAGTACGACTGATCATAATTTAATGTAACTATTTATTGGTTACATTAAAATGGTTGTATATTTGACGAACATTTTTTTGGTACCAACATTATATTAATAAATGCATTCATTAATCACACCAAAAAGTCTCCATAATCTACAACATCATTTCAAGGTACTATATCATCGACTAGTAATCGACATTCATTCGTTTGATGACAAAATTCGTATTCTTATAATCACAAGTTATAGTTTAACTAAAGTGATTTATAATATCAACGTTGAAGTTCATTAGGTGATGAAAAGCGTTATTGTCTCAATGAAAATTTTTATTGAGGCAACACACTCGGTTATTAGCAAATATGCATTTTTCAGATTCGACGCGTATTGCATATTGTATTTCAGAATCAGTTTGTGCTTCTGAATCTAACGACAGCGACGTACGCTCCACGTTTTACGTTTGCCAAACTTTTATAAGTGTAAGTGTTCTTACTCGATCAAGGTAAGTGTCTACACCCATTATATAGTATGCAATATGTATATATGCGCCGATAGTGGTTTCTGGAAGCTGCAAATAATTTTTGTAGGGCGACAATAGGGTCCATTTTATTAACTTTTTTGCTTACGTTTATAAAAAAGCCGGCGTAGGCGTTGTTTAGATTTGAGGAAACAATAAAACTTTTCTTTCAAACATAATGCAAAACATAAGTTTACTAATTGATGTTTGTGTCTACTTGCAGAAGCGCATAATGTTTGTTCCTTCTTGTTGACAATAATGTCAGAGATAAAAACCATCGAGGCCTACTGGACGAACTTAGAGGGGAAAGGTTAAATGAGAGTAGGTATTTGTGCAACTTTCAAAAGGAATGTGTACTTATATGCAGTTTTGTCTTACAGATAGTCGAGATGCTGTCATAATGTGGGCTCTGCATGGTGCTGACCCAGAAAACAGTGCGGAAAGATCCGAAAACAGGAAAGAAAAAAACACGACTAAATACACTATCAAAGATTCTCAAGAATATTCGTTGGTAAATGTGCTCAGGAAGTTGAAGACCACATTCGTCACCTAAAGACAATCAAGAACAATGTTCAACCGCTGATTTTGAGTGTGGGTGAAAATATAATAAAAATAAACGAAATATACGTACATATATTTTGATGACATAAAATACTCATTTACCAACTTCTTCAGAGCTGTAGACACATGCTACAAAATAATGTATGTATTTAATTTAGATTTTCCTCCGGAATTCCTCATGTTTTAGATGTTTCTTGATACCTTTTTTTCGATATGACAAACAGAAACTCTTTTTGTAAAGTACATATTTTGTCAGATGCTTTGTTGACATGTAATTTGACTTAAAAAGTCAGTGTTAATGATGGTACAAATTTTAAAACCCACATTTGCTTTATATATTTATATCTCACGACTTCAACATAAATACAACAAAAGCCGCACAAATCGAGAAAAAATTATCACTTTCTTGCTATTTTGTCATGGAGGCAATTGCTATTTTTTGACTTGTCTTGTAAACAAAATTACAGCAAAATTATTGTTTCATCCTAGGTTTTGTGTCATGATTCACAGTGAATTCTTATTTTCTTTCGAAAAATCAAAATGTACAAAAGTACGTACACACTACGATATTTTTTTAAATAATGAAAACTATGTGAAATATGATAGATCATAGCAAATTATCATTTTCATGATATAATTAATAATTTCTCAGTTATGTAAAATATGTATTGTAATAGTAATAATTATGAAATAACAACTATGATCATGGGTATACTTACAATTGAAAAAAAATGTTGTAATTTAAGAAATTTCTTAAGGAAGTATGAACCTAAAAACATTGTAAAACAATATTATTGGTTGAACAACTTATATTGAAGCTAGGTAATTTAATTATAATATAGAATAAGACGATAAATACAGCATTTTACTTATTTGTATGCTTAACTGCTTGAGATATTAATTGATGTACTGATTTTACTATTGAGCTTTTTACGATTTCAAGTTTTTTTTTATAGAAGGTCATTTCTGGTTTACCCCATTTTTTTTAATAAACCACCCTGTATATTATGTAATTAGCTAAAAGTCACATCTCCTGTGAGATAGCTGAGATTTTTGGCTTCAGAGAGTTACTGCAGCATTAAAAAATTCTGTGTAGATTTAGAAAGAAGCACATTAGTTATTCTATTTTTCTTTAAATTGTATTTTGTGTTCATTTCTAAAAGTTCATATTTTGAGTGAAGCCATTAAGTCAAATGAAAAATGGGTGAAGAAGTGTCTGCTGGTAGATTAATGGAGAAGACAAGAAGAATGTTTATTTTATTTTTACGATTTTGTTTGTGTCCACAGATTTTATACTGTTTGCGTTATGAAGACTGTCGAAGTTTAGTTCATATTTTATTAAAGTACAGTCGTGTGCAAATAAATCTGGGACAATGGTTTTTTCATATGTAGGTTTAGTTGAAAATTGAAGAATATCTCCATCGATTTTCTGCTACCAGAAAGAGCTACATTTTCATTTACTTGTCAAAGTTTAATGTAACTCTTTCTGATAGCAGGAAATCCATGGAAATATGCTTCAAATCTTAACTCAATTTATATATGAAAAAACCATTGTCCCAGATTTATTTGCACACGACTGTACCTTAGCTGGTATTATAAGTTATGTATAGTTACCACAATTGTGTTTCTGTAATAAACTTTTAATAGATGCTTGGATTTTTTGTTCCCTAATCCCTAATATTAGTAGATCCATGCGATGATGATAACAATATACAATAATAGTAATAATAATAATAAAATAACAATAATGATATTAATAAAAGAAATAATTAATACTATGAATGATGGTAATGGTATTAACGAACGAATTAATAAATCAATGAAAATCAAAACATTAATTAAATACAGATGGACTTACCTCAATAAAATAATTTCATCATCCTAATCAATAGATTCATGTATTCAATAAATCAATTCATCACGTAATGAATGACGTTCATCATTTCTAGTATAAAAATTAATACATTTGTTGATTAATGAAATAACTGTGTTTATTAAAACAAGAAACAATGTCAATTAACTTGGTCATTGATACAATGAATAACAACGTTAAATAATACCCGTGTATTAATAATTTTATAAACTGTGTTTCATCTAAGCAATAACACTTTTCGTTGGACCAAAATTAATAAACTAATCATTAATACAATAACTGTTTTCGTTGAATACATGTTCATTTTTGGTTCAGTGTAAAGAACAATGAAGATTTGCAGTTAATGGAAGTTTAAGCAAAGAGAACTCTTATAGTCGGTATCGTGTTGATGTTTGGCTATAGCTGATGATAATACGAGACGTGACTTGAGAAAACGCTAGTGTTCAGATATTTGGGTTTTTACTTAATGTCCGACTACACCAATATAAACAACATTACTGGAGCAAGGGATTCTATAAACACCTCTGATGGCACGTTGTTAAGTGAAGGAAGAATCTGTGAGATTTTGTTAGGAAGTTTGAACACCATTTTGATTTCGAAGACACTTTTCTATACGATCGGTTACTTGGTCGATATAGGCAAGAAGGTTATCTGCTGCTATGTAAGATTATTTATTTAATAAATTTGCATAGATATTCAACAAAAATTTTATAAGTTTATTTAAAGACATTTGAATTGTTAATGCACTAGATACTCGTTAATTTAACACTAAAGTAATATTTGAACTTTTATTACTACTACTGTTTATATTTAACCAAAGAGCAAATAATTATATGTTTTTAATATGCAATAAATTTAATTAACTTTAACTATTTTATTTGGATGATATTTTATATTATTTTCAGCAGTGTGCCACAATATGTACTGTCAAATTAAAACTATTTGTCGCATATCCCAGTAGCGTCTCGTATTTGGCTTGGAATACGATTCGCAAAAAAGTTCAAAAAGTTACATTTCAAACCTTACGCCCCCGTTACATCTAAAAATAATTTGCAGTTCAGACTAATTTATTAAATTAGTTAAGCCATTTCTACCTTACGAATATTTAAGCTAACCAATTGAAGTTTTACTTTCAAGAAGATGGCAACTGATTAAAGATTATATATCTCAAGCACAGCAACTATTGATTTTGAGAGCTTTCCGTATACGATTCAATATAGTGTGAATATTATCGGGTTCGTATATGGAAATAGCTGTGTCGAATGAAGATAAAAATAGGTATGTAGATACACAAAATATTCAAATTTTCCATTGGGTTTTTTACAACACGCACTTGGCGTATACATTGCAACTAGTAAATACTATTAGTACACTGAAATTAGCAAAAATAGAAGAAAACATTTATAATAAGCTGATATTTTCTGGATCGACAGTTAATGGGAGTAGCAATACAGGATCGAAAAGTTCACATCCCTAACTGGTGAGCTTCATCTTTTTTCACCCCTATAATGATACCGCGCTGGTTTTCCTATAATATCTTGTAAATGTGATGTTCTACGACAAAAATTGAGGTATTAAAAAATATTCAGAATTAATTTTTCTATAAAACATGTCCTATAGGTCATTTGCATATTATTAAGTGTTTTTACGTTAATCGACCGCAAACTTAAGGATAGGTAACAAAAACGCTTTTGGATGGCAACGCAATATTTCTCCAGCCTAGTAATATTCTGTTTTGTAGCATTCGGTTAAATTATATAAAATTTAATACGAACCAAATATAATCATTAGCGATTCCAAAACCAAACTCGTTTCCACACCACCCAGAAGGTAGAGTTTGCTGGCGCGTTTTTTACTTTCTTTTACGATAAAAGAAGTATTGGGTTCACCTCAAAAATTCGAAATTGAGTTTTCAACAGATCTTCACGTTTTAGAGTTCCCTGAACCCAAAAAACATATTTTTGTTCATTGGTCTGTATATCTGTGTGTGTGTTTGTCTGCGAACAGAATATCTCAAAAACGAAAAGAGGTATGTCGTTGAAATATCATTTATAAGTTTTGTGTACTATGTAGATGCGACAGCAAGCTTTTGAAGAAAATCGCATAACTGGAAGTATTCTTGTAATTTTTCAGTTTTCTTTTCGATTTTTTCAAAACGGTTCTAACGATTTGTTTTAAACTTTACATTTTTAATGTGTATTGATGTGAGATTGGTGATTTTCCAGTTGAATACTTCTAAAATGGGCTTCTTTTGGTTTTTTTCTATTTTTTTATTAACTCCTATTTTAAATAGAAACCCCGATATATTATTACATTTTTGAATTCAGCTTAAAATTTTAGAGAAAGTTTGTCTCTTGAACTAACACTCTATTTTGTACCGTTTTTGTAGAATTTGTAATTTTTGAAAATTTTTGACCATGCTTACAAATTTAAAATCAAATGTTTGCTTAATTATAAGATCACTCTAAAAGGAAGTTGCGTGAGTGCATCACACTCGATTTTTTATGTGGTTTTTCCTTGAGGCCTAATCCCCTAAAGGCATTTATTCTTCCTCAAATTCAATTTCGTTGGTACTTTCCGCATTAAAGCATCCTTGTCCGTGACAGTTCATACACATAACCGAACATTTTAAACCAACCTTGAAACATCCACATCGCTTTCCACAATCCATTTTGCAGGCACACAAAATTAACTTTAAAATTGATAAGAGAGCTGGTGCTTCAGCAGTCAAAACAGGTATTAAAATATCACCTGATTTCTTCCATCCCCATTCTTCTGGCTGTAAAGCATTTCCATGCCAAGCCTGAATTTGTTGGTAAACCCGCAACGAATGTTATTGCAAAGCTGCAAACGTCGGGGGTAGTTTTGCCAAAGTAACCGTTTGGCTAGAATTGCCAACCGAGGTGTTAAACTGAACATACCTCTGATGATTTATTAACGTTTTATTTTTGTCTGCTTTATATAGTGCAAGAGTAAATATTTCCCCAGCCTCGGTAATATCCTGTTTTGTAGCATTTGGGTTGTTAGAGGTTTTAACAACTTCTTGTAATTTGTTTTCGAGTTTAGGAACTTTGTAGTTTGGAGTTTACCTTTTCCAAAAAAAGCAGATGTGGTCACTACCACTAAATGCTTGAGCAAAAAGAACTGTTTCTCTTGAGTTCTTAAGGACATTTGACAATTGTAAATCTTCAGAGCTATAAAAAACCTCTCTCTCTCTCTAGCGTGTTAAGAATTAGGCGGTTAGGTATTGTGTCTGTTATTTGAAATATTATCGGTTTGCGTTTTATTCGATTAAGTACCGTGTTTAATATAATGAGACTTTCATTTTTGTTTAACCCTACAGTTTAAGATTTAATAACATAAAAAGTAATAAAAATATCGATACATACCATAGAACCTTATTTGTAGAGAATTTTGTGACAAAACTTTTTCTATACATATGTTTTTTTCCTAGCAATTGAGTTTTAATAATTTCTTACTTAAATCTAAGCCTAAAGTCTTAAATCTAGGTAAGTCTTAGCGGTTGATGGATGCACTTCCATTGGCGCACTCCACATATGTTTTAAAACACTTCGTTCACATGTTTTAATTGCCCTTGATTCACTTAACTTAACTTACACTAGTTCGAAAGGTTTTTGCCTTTTCAATCTACGCGTAAGTCCACTGTTGTCGAGTAATTGTAGCACTTCGATATTAACCATTGGGTTGACGCAAAAAAATGTACATTCAAGAAAGAAAGAGAACTATTGCTTTCTATCTACATGGTAATGTCGATGTATGGATGTTAACTGTTGAGATGCATTAAACTTTGTGTTAACTAAACGCAGCTGCCGTTCAACTTCATTTGCCCCAAAGCCCTGTACCAAGTGAAGTATCCTACAGTCCCCATTTGCACAGATTACTAATTGTATGAACACTTTCTAATGTCTTTTATAAAACCGTTAATGCTTCATTCAATTATTCTACCTAAGTTGTTTTAGCATGCAATAGTTCTTATTGACACTAAATTTACTAAAATTTGTTGTAATCTGAATATTTTCATTCTTTATTCATCAAACTGTCATATGAATCGCATTAGATTTCTATTATTTAAAAGAAATTATCTTAGTTCAGAATTATTTTCATTTCAGCTTTAGCTTTTACAACCATCACACATAATAGTTTAGTGATCGGAAGGGGAAAGACAAGAATATAGAGGCAAATTCCGTCGCGGTTCAGTGGCGGTGGTCGGGGCTTAGGCTTCTTTCTGATGAAGCCCCATACAAAAGTGGGCGATGTGGAGTTTTTCGACCTTAATAATGACACGGTCCAATTCCGGAAGTCGTTTGTTACTTAATGACAATCGCCTTGAAAGCCTCCGAAATCATCTTCAAACCTAAATTTGAACAAAATTGAATCTGCTGTTTGCACAACATCCGTCATTTGTAGAGTACCCGAACTACCCAGCAGATATATGCAAATATCTTAGGTTAATATGATTTAGTATCAACATGTTTGTTTAAAAATATTACCTCTTCAGTCTGCAAGAGATTAAATTTAGGATGTAATTATGAGACAGAGTTATAACTAACTACATTATAGAGTGAAACAAATGCTGGAGCTTTGTAAAGCTGAAAATCAGAGCAAATGGCGTAAACTAGAAATTCTCTAAAAATCACATATTTGGAATTAGGGAAACACTGAGAATTTAAAATATACTTACCACGATCACATTCTGCAAAACCGTTTCATTACGATACATAATCTAACCGATTTTTAGGTTAGATTTAAGATAACTGTGCAAGCAGTATCGAATATTCTAATATTCATATTTAACTTTCAAAGTAAATCGCTTCGTTCCAATTCTACAAGACAACGTTACCCACTTGTGTCATTTTATTTTGCTTTTTCTCCCAAGATAGCGTTTCGTTGTTGTCGTTAGTTCCAATGTAAACTGTTTCCCATCTGATATACGGAAATACTCGGGTCGTTGCAGCAAAGAGCTGCAAAGAGCGAATATGCGCATGAGAATGTAGACTCTAAACTATATCAAATGAAAATAATTGTGAATTATTCAGATAATTTCTTTTAAATAATAGCAATGTAATGCAATTCATATAACAGTTTAATGACTAAAGAATGAAAATATTCAGATTACAGAACATTTTAGTAAACTTAGTGTGAATAAGAACTATTGCATGCTAAAACAACTTAGGTAGAATAATTGAATGAAGCATTAACGGTTTTATTAAAGACATTAGAGTGTTCAAATAATAAGTAATATGTGCAAATGGATACTGTAGTATACTCCATTTGGTACAGGCCTTTGGGGCACATGAAATTGGAAGGTAGCTGGGTTTAGTTAACACAACATTTAATACATCTCAACAGTCAACATCCATGCATCAACATTACCATGTAGATAGAAAGCAATAGTTCTCTTTCTTTCTTGAATATACATTTTTTGCGTTAACCGAATAGCAGATTAGAATATTCTGTGTATCTACATACCGATTTTTATCTTCATTCAATACAGCTATTTCCATATACGAACCCGATAATATTCACACTATATTGAATCGTATACGGAAGGCTCTCAAAAGCAATAGTTGCTGTGCTTGGGATATATAACGCGCAATCAATCGCCATCTTCTTGAAAGTAAAACTTCAATTGTCTAGCTTAAATATTCGTAAGGTAGAAATGGCTTAACTAATTTAATAAGTTAGTCTGAACTACAAATTATTTTTAGATGTAACGGGGGCGCAAGGTTTGAAATGTAATTTTTTGATATTTTTTGCGAATCGTATCCCAAGCCAAATACGAGACGCTACTGGGATATGCGACAAATAATTTTAAACACATCAGTTTTGTTTTTGCAGTACATACTGTGGCACACTGCTGAAAATAATATAAAACAAGCAAACTGCGCGCTACGCGCACGTCAAAAAGGATACGCGAAGGGTCAAGCTCCGATCCGAGCGCTAAGATAAGAAAAACAAAACCTAAACAAATATAAACATCTGTGAAGCCGGAACGTGAGATTTTATTTTGTGCCACAGACACACAGACACACATTAAGGAAAATTATATTATAGATATCACACAAATAAAATAGTAAGGTAATTAAATTTATTGCATATTAAAAATAACGTTAAACATAAACAGTAGTAGTAATAAAAGTTCAAATATTTCTTTAGTATTCAATTAACGAGTAGTGCATTAACAATTCAAATATCTTTAAATAAACATACAAAATTGTTGCTGAATATCTATGCAATAGTAAAAGTATTCTTAGTTCAAAAAATTTAAAAAAAACGTGTAGGGGCATAATAATCAATGCAGCTAGTATGCAAGTGCAAGGTAGGCAGAATATGAAGAGTAGGCCATGGAGGAAAATAAATGCCTAAAATCAACTTGTCAACAAATATTAAAATTATACTTATAGGTGTAATTTGTGTTCGTTGCACACACAAGCAAGGCCTTGAAACTATTAAAATGCCTTTTACAAATGATGAAGCTGTCGATATGATTGCGGTATATTTTGAATGTCTTCAAAATGCGGCATTGGCTCAAAGAGTAGACAGACCTCGATATCCAAATCGGCGTTTACGCGATGCTAGAATTTTTCTGCGTTTAGTGCAAAATTTGCGTAATACTGGCAGCTTTCGACCTCAGTTGCGAAGACACTCTGCTAGAACAACGGAAGACAATATTGTTAATGTCTTAGCAGACGTGGAATTGAATCCCCACGTTAGTACGAGAGCAATGTCTCGCGTGTTGGGTATATCACGTACTACTATTCTAAACATTTTATGTCACTAAAAATACTACCTTACATGTTTCACAATGTGTTTGTTATTTCAAATTTTTAGACTGCACCCATATCATATGGTTTTACATCAAGCCTTAAATCACGAAGACTTTGACCGACGGATAGATTATTGTCATTGGATGTTGGGCATGATTAGGGAAAATAGAGAATTTTTATCCGAAATTCTTTGGACGGATGAGGCCATTTTTAGAAGTGTGGAAACATTAATTTGCATAATATGCATTATTGGTTTGACAACAATCCTCACTGGTTGCGCGAGGTCCAACATCAAGGCCATTGGAGTCTCAGTGGGCGGAACTATTATAGGTCTCTATTTCTTTGATCAACCACCAAATGGTGCCGTGTTCCATGATTTTCTGGTAAACCAATTGCTTATTTTATTAGAAGATGTGCCCTTGCAATTACGGCAAAATATGTTTTTGCAACTAGACGGTTGCCCAGCACATTTCTCAAGAAATGTGCGAGAACATTTAGATCTAACATATCACCAGAAGTGGATTGGGCGAGGAAGTCTATTTCCTTGGCCACCCCGATCCCCAGACCTCACCTGTTTCGACTTCTATCTATGGGGTCAGTTGAAAGACATTGTTTATCAAATTCCACCAACAACGAGAGACGACATGAAAATCCGAATACAGGAGGCCATTCGTAGCCTTTCAAGAGCAGAAATTGAAGCTGCTGTAATGTCAATGTGCATTGAGTGTAATGGAAGACAATTCGAGCATTTAAGGAGGCATTAGTGTTATTTCAAAATCGGCCCTTTTTTCTTATTATGCCCCTACACGTTTTTTTAATTATTTGAACTAAGAATACTTGTATTATTTAAAAATTATTAAACTATGAAATTTTATCATTAAATCTTGAAAAAAGACAAATAAATAACAATAAATATCGGTGTAACAACGTCTTTTTAAAATTATATGATAACTAAAGCTTCTTTCTTCGATATTTCCGGCTACGAATAAGATATCGAGATACGGTTTTTACTAGCCTATTTAGGTATCATTTCACTACATCTTTATGAAAAAAAGTCATATTATTGCATTTAATTTTTTAGAGAATTTTGCAATTTTCTGTTATTATATCAGAAAACGCGCTCTAGCGGCATCACTAAGAATTAGACATATCACAGGTAAGATGGGTTTCATGGAACAATAAATTCTTTTTCCAACGAGACTAAGTTTGTTAAAATCCGTTCAGTGGTTTAGGAGTTACAGCTGTTTATTTAAAAAAACATTGAATTACCCCCCACCACTTTATTTTAATAGATACATCAAAAAGTGTTAAACAAAAATTACTCGAGTAAAGCTTAGCTTTAATAAGCATATATCTTTTGGTAACATTTACTAGGTGGATTTCAGTGAAAAATCACTTTAAAAGTTTAAGATGGCGGTTACGCCCCCTGGTGACCATTTTGGAAATCTGAAAATATTTTCGACGGTCTTCTTTTGGCCACTTTAGTTATAAAATTTTTTACAGAAAGTCTATAGGACGAATAGTTTCCGAGATACAGCACTTTGCATTCTTATCTGGCCACCCTGTACATACTTGGCTTGCAAATTTTATTTGAAGTTTAGTGACGTATAACATTTATAAATAAACCAACTAAAGTTTTTTCTCTGTATAATCAATCAGGGAATCCCGGTTTATAGATATATAAGGGAATTACAACTACCGAGACAAATAGATTTTAAGACCCCCCTTACGCTGCAAGTTATAGAATGAAATATAATGTAGATACTGTGCTAATGATTTACTAGTCGATAAGTTGTCACTAATCCAAATTAAAAATACCACTTGTAACTTGAATTTTTTACTCACGACAGTTTTAACGCCTGGTGGTTATGTCACCAGTGCTATGCTCCTTTTCGATTAACTTTTGAAGCAAGCGCCATTATTTTGATATTCGCTTAGTTCTAATTTGAACGATTTTGCTTTTCGGGTTCCGGCAGAAAGCTGAGTGACATCTCACGAAGCTGTGTGAGAATAATGGACTAAAAATGAGAATGTACCCTTTTTTCAACTCCGAGCGGACCCATTGGACGTGGTGGCACCGCTACGTCCCCGTAACCGGGCTTACAACCGCCCAGTCTAGCATTTTTATGCGGAAATTATCAATTTTTGCCTGATAAGCACAGACCCGATCTTTTGTCCTCTAGGATCTTTTAGCAACCCCAATTTCCCAGAGGACTCTATTCCTCGTTCTCCCAAGGCTTCACTAAAGTGCCTCTGTTTTGGCCATTGTTTATCTCCTAGTCTTATATGGTTGTTCGTTATATTATTTTAAATTTGTACACCCATAGTGGTGGAGTTACTGCGCCTCTGCCTTGGCTTCGTGCTCAAGTGGGGATATTGGACTCGAGGCTTGCTAATTTCTTGCCTCAGACACTAGTCAGGTTTAAGACCCGAATATGGCATATTGTGCTCGTCTCCCAGCTAACGAAAACTGTTTAGAAGCAGAAGTGCTTTCGGGTTTGGTCTGAGTTTTCACATAATGATTAGTTAGTATTCGGGGGGGGGGGGGGGTCGCTTATCTTTTGAATAAGGTGTTGTCCTGAAATTGCTTTGAAGTCGGATTAACTATTGCTTCTTTATCGAATTGTGAATAACTGGTAGTTGTATTCTGCTGAATTGTGTGTGTTTCGACAAACCCTAGAGTTCACTAAGTGGATTTTTAACTAATCGTGGCCGCAACACTCTTTGCGAATCTGTGTGAGGTGCTGGTGGAAGGTATCTTCGGGGACCCGCCATTTTCTCTAAAGAAACCTTTCTATCGCTTTATCTTCATTTTACTTGAACCGCCATTTGTTCTGATTGTCAGTTGGCTGAAGCAATTCGTAGTTATGTTGCCACATACTGTTACTAATTATTATTTTCACCTATAATAAGCTGGCCTTGTCTGTATTTGAGTTTCTACACATTACGTTGTTACGAGGTTACCCTTATCATTTTTATTTATTCTGGTTGTGTAATTTAGAACTTGAAGCGGTTTGTAGTAGTTTGCTACCTATTTCTCACATAGGATGCACTCGAACACTGTGTAATGAGTACTTGAAGCTCCAATTACATCTGTGAGCGGTCGTATATTTTGCTTGAGGTATTTGCCTGCTACTAAATATTGAACATTGACAAGGCGCGGATCAATCTCCTAAATACATTTCGAGAAGTAAGAGACGTATTGCACGATCAGTCAGTGCAATACAGGCAAATGCTCTAGAAACGATCGAGAAACGAACGGCGCTCAATTAATTTATTATAATAATTTTTTTTGTGGCGGGAAAAAAGTTTTACATTTTCTCGCTCTTGAAAGGTGCTAATTTCCACTTTTTAAGAAATACTTTTTCCCTAGGAAAAAGATACTTCTTATATGCATACATAGATATGATTACTCAGATGTAAAGGTATTTTTAGTAAAGACAAGGACCATATCTAGGTGTTCTATTTCACCACCTGATGGCGCCAAAATTCAGACGCGTAAAAGGTCACTAAATCACGTTAGCTTCGCTAACACATGTAGGGACACAAAATTTGACACGTCCAAAAAATGAGTCTGTCAATCTCAAATTTATCATGTGCTATTAGTAAGTGCATAAATAAAAGTTTTCAACAGTAATATCCTAAGCGCATTAAAATAGCTGATTAAATTTTGACCTTTTCTGCCAGAATGTTTTGCTTAGAAATTTACGAGATATATTTCTCTCTCTCTCTCCCTCTCTTGGCTTTCTTCCCTTACAGGTTTGCCGTTCTCAACCTCCAATAATCTCTATCTTCTATATCTTCTTCTCTAAGATCCTTCTCCAACATAATATTGTAAACACATGTTTTTCATTTTACTGTTGGTCTACCCCTTTTCCTTTTTCCCCTAGGTGACCAATTCATAATCGCCCTAGGCCATCTTTCGTCATTCATCCTTTGAACGTGACCATACCATCTTAATGTTCTATTTTCAAGTCTTCTAGTAATTGATGTTTCTACTTCTATCTCTCTCCATATATCTTCCGTTCTTATCCTATCCATTCGTGTATACTGCAGGCTTCGCCGCATAAACTCCAATTCTACTGTGCGGATCTTATCTCTTATTTTATTAGTCATAGGCCATAATTCTCCCCCGTATGTTGTTATGGGCTCTACAATTGCATTAAAAATATTTTTCTTGGTTTGGTTCGTGCGGTTACGGTTCCAGATTGTTCCGTGAAGTGCTTTCGTCGCTCTTTTTCTTTTTATTACCTTATCTTCTATGTTCTTCACCATTTTACTGTTGTCAGATATGATTGACTCTAAGTATTTATATTCTGTGCATACCTTTATGGTTTCATATCCTATGTGTAAATTGTGTGCTAATCTTCCAACACACATATATTCCGTCTTCTTAAAATTGATCAAGAGTCCCCACTTATCATATTCCCCTTTCAATTTACGTAGCATGTAAATCATGTCTTCCTCGTCTTGCGTCAACGAACATTAATGAGTGTAGGGTTTTGTCTCTTATTGGTATACCCATTCCTCCACATTTCTGATACCATTTTTCTAACTCTTGTTCGACATATACCGGGTGTCCATTCTCAAAGTCGAACATAGGCAATTAACATTAGTGAATTCACTCGTTCTACATTGAAATAATTCATTTTTTGGTAGATAATTTTAAAAGACGTTGACAGAAAATACCTGATTTACGCCAGCTAATTACCGATTTTTTTGACAAATGCTATCGAACTTGAAAAGCAAGGCATGGCATATTTATAAATTCCCAAGTTTTAAATTAGTATTTTAAAATAAAAATTGCATCTTGAATATTATTATTGTTATCATTTGATGCGTAATAATTTTATCTTTCCATTGATACCATTACCTTCCCTGTAAGTTGAATTGGCGAGCAGGAATCTGCAAAAACGTTCAATACAATGTTAATCGCCTATGTTGGACTTTGAGAACAGACACCCGGTATATTTAACAGTATTTGTGACAACAGCCTTGCTTCAATCCTTTTGAAACTTCTATTGCTTTTGTTACTTTGTTTCCTACTCTGATTTGGGCTTCTGAGTTTTCATACAGCGCATTAGTCACTTTTATCCATTTTTCTTTGATTCTCATTCATCTCATTGCCTTCCATAGTTGACATCGTGGCACGTTGTCATAAGCCTTCTGTAAGTCTACGAACATTATATGTGTGTCAATGTGTTTTGCTTGATTCTTCTCAATCACTTGTCTGATACAGTGAATGTTGTCTATGCATGACCTTCCCGATCTAAATCCTCCTTGTTCCTCTCTATAATCTTCCATATGGTCTTCGATTATAGTTTTAATAATTCTTCCAAAAAGCCTGACCATTGTTGGTAATATATTGATGCCTCTGTAGTTCTGGCATACTGTTTTGCTACCTTTTTTATGTATCGATACAATATATGATTTATTCCATTTTGTTGGTATATTTCCTCCGCCTTCTATTTTATGAAACATTTTGGTTACTATTTCTATCAGCTTATTTCCCCCATATTTTATTAATTTTATCCTGATGTTTCCTGGACCGGCTGATTTATTATTTTTAGATTGTCTCGGTGCTTTTATCACGTCTTTCTTTTTTATCTCTCTCTCCTTCACACTTATTTGGTTTCCTTCTTTTCCATCGTGTTTTATCATATATTGTGGTCTGTTTTCCTGTAGAAGTGTCTCATAGTGTTCTATCCATTGTTTTGGCTTTATTAATGTAATATTAGTTGTATTTTTTGTTTCTTACCGTAAATTGCGAATCACTCTCCATGCTTCTTTAGATCGGCTAAAACCTATTGTGTTATTTATATTTCTACAGACGTTGTCCCAGTAATATTTTTTTTCTTGCTTCACCTGTTCTTTTACTTGCCTTCTATACTCTACGTACTTTCGTCTAGAAGTTTGGGTTTTGTCCGTTAACCATTCATTATATCTTCTCTTTTTGATTTTAATTTTTTCTTCCAGTTTTGCACTGAATGTTTCTTTTTTATATTTACTCTTTTGTTCTATTCCCAAAGCCTCATTTGCTGCTGTGTGGATACTACTTTTTAAATGTTCGTATATTTTCTCTGGGTTTCTTTCTCCTATATTTTCGTCAAGTTGCATTTCTAATCTGTTTTGGTATAACTTCTTGATCGATTCTTCTCTTAACAGTTCGATCTTATATGTGGGGTATTTTAGTTCATTCATTTGATCTTCCTACCACCATGTGATGGTCTGATCCACATTCAGGTTATCGAAAAACTTTTATATCTTTTATTTTCAGCTTCCGGTCTTTTCTGACAATTACCAAGTGTATAATTGACCTGAATCCTCGTGTTGGCTGTATCCATGTGAATTTGTGAATATACTTATGTTGATAGAAAGCATTGGATATCATCAACCTATGTTCTCTGCATAGGGTGAGTAGACGTCTTCCATTGTCATTCACTATTTCTTCTCCGAATTTTCCTAAAGTGTGATCGTTATCTTTCTTCCCAACTCTACTGTTCAGATCCCCAATTATAATAAGTTAACTTTGTTTACTAACGTTTTCTATTTGTTCGTCCAGGATATTAAAGAACTCCTCTTCCTCTTCGGCACGTACATCGTCATTTATAGCACATACCCCTATAATTGTCAACATTTGTCCATGTATTTTTATTTTTATTCTTAAAATGCGATGATTGATTTCTTCCCATGTTTGTATCATTCTTGTCCATTTCTTCTTAATTAATATCGACACACCACTTTTGGCTCGTTCACTTTTCTGCACTCCACTCCATAAGTGTACGTAATTTTCATATGTTTCCTGGCCAATTCCTTTTTTTAGTTACCGTTAGTATCACTATATCCAAATTCATATTTTCTCTTAGTTGCGAGTCCTTGAATATTCCACGTTCCTAGTTTTAATGTCTTTTTCGGTCTTTTGGGCTTACTTTCTAACTTCTTCTTGTTACCCTCTAGTATCTCACTTCGTTTTTGGTTGAGTTTTAAAGTTGGGATCTGAAGACTTCGTGTAGAACTGCCCCTCCCACCCTCCCGTATCCAATAGGGCTCCCTCTTTGCGAGGTGTGGATTTCCAACCGGGGATTTATTTCTTTTGTTTTGTTTTTCATTCTACTAATAAATTCTCAGCTCCCTTTGTTTTTACATGTGATAGGTTGCTAACGCCTAACTCCATAACCCCCGCTTTGGAGGACCTTTTAAATCAGCCGCTCACTATGAGACAGACGCTGTTGGTTCTTTTGCCTCATCCGTCGTTGAGATGTATCACAACCATCTTCCTCCGCCTGCTGAGCCATTGGCCTGTTTTCACTCGTACCCTGGGAAGGGGCCCTTACAGGGTGCTATCAGCCGGTGCCAGCTGAACCCTGGTTTTTTAAAGAGGTGTTACTTCTCTATCCCTCACCTCTTTTCCAACCTGGCTTGGGACAGTCTTTGGCGGGCTTCTTCAGAGCAAAACATTCTGACAGAAAATCGTCAAAATGTATTCAGGGATGTTCGGCGTGATTATATCCT
This sequence comes from Agriotes lineatus, assembly GCA_940337035.1. Taxonomy (NCBI): domain Eukaryota; kingdom Metazoa; phylum Arthropoda; class Insecta; order Coleoptera; family Elateridae; genus Agriotes; species Agriotes lineatus. The sequence continues at coordinate 75,269 of CALNHX010003129.1, read as the reverse complement.
GAATAAATAGATAAAATTCAATTGGTGAAGCACCTTTTATAATCATGTTAAAATTATGCACAAGCGATTAGATTTTGATAGATTTTTATCCGCGGTTAAATTTTGACGTTTGAATTTTTGTAATTATTAAACTGACGGAAACCATGGTGATTACGCATTATTATGGATATGAAGGAAATAATCATTATTAATTTATCCTCCCATCCTTTACAATCCTTTCTTTAGGTTATAAGTTAGGCAGAAGATAGTCCCCCCCCCCCAAATTTAAACTAACTGTGTACGTCACTGAAAAACTGTGTTTGGTTTGACATAAAGAACGCGGAGTTTTCTTACCTGTATTAGCGAAGCTAACGTGATTTATGGACTTTATACGCGTAGGTAATTGCCACAAGAATATTTTTTCTACGACAGTTTGTAAAATTGACTTTTAATTGGCAGCTTTAGGTTTGTAAAACGACTGTTTAATAACACGTTTTGATTAGTTTACGTCGTCAGTAGCAACCTGTTTAAAAGATTTCATTAAACACGTCGTCAGTAGCAACTTGTTTTAAAATTTTTAACCACGCAAAATTACGACCGTTTGCTAGTAATCCTAATTTACATTTAAATATTTTTGTTTATCTTTACGGTGTTTTCTAGATTCTATCGTAGGTAAAATATTATAGGATACAAATGCGTAAAGCATCTTTAGTCACTCACGGGGCTTCGCGTTTTCACTCTGCCCAACTCGTGACTAAAGACTAGCTTCACGCACTTGTATCGTAAATTACTATTACTACAATAAAAATGATGTTTTGCTTATATTCTGAAATTTGATGTTTCCATTTTATATGACAACTCAATACATCTTTCAACTGACATTTCAAACTAGTTTTGAAATAAGATATTTATGTATTTAGTGTGTAAACAGAGCCAACCAAATACCAAAATGGCTCTTTACGCTCGAAATACATACAACATTTTTTCTACGGTCTTAAATAAATGACAAAATTGTTAAATAATTGAAATTTCGATTCACACCATTTGATGAAGTCGTTGTACCGCCGTTTATAACGGCCGCGCGATTTGGCCGGCAACAAATCATTGGTTGCTGTCTGGGCGCTTCAAATACTTCAGGCGGGGTGTAATTATTATTCCATCTTCAACTTCACAAAAACTCTCAAACTCAATAAAACTGCTGCCTGATGATGGACGCACCGTGATGCAATTGTCAATAATTTTAGCCAATTCCAGAAAAGTTACGAACTACACAAATAATCAGGTTAGCCATGGCGATGTGTAAAGTAAAATGAAGCGACGCGATTATTTCATTAAGACATTGTTTACGTGGTTGCGATGTTAAAATGGTTACTAGGGAAAAATGTGTGAATCGCTAACTTTTCGCATTGACAGTGAGCTTTTAATAGTCAGTTTTAGAGGTGAACGTAGAAAAAATTAATTACAAATACATCGTTAAATTTGTCATTCGACAATCTCAAATGGTAAGTACTTCCTTAATTAAAATTAACTCACTTCACTCTTTATTTTCTTTCAGTTCTTATTTTAAACTGTATTCTGTTACCTTTTATTGGATTTAACACTCTCCTCTACCAAACCCAATGCATCCAGCTCTGCAACTACGCTACAAAACTGCTTCACTCAAAGCCACGGCGAAGACCTCAACTGACAACCAACTGCCAAGATATCCAGAATCCGGATCCAAATCAACACAGGAACCTAGTTCGCCACAGGAACACATGAAAAACAGCTCGCCTTTTTAAATCAGCATCTACACCTCCACCACAGTATGGATCCAAATAAACCTCAACTGTAGATGTGTTTACTCTGCTCAACCAAATCACACGTATGAAGCCTGCTACAACCCAGTACCACGAATCTTTACCAGATGCAAGCCACAAGATGTCACTTGACAAGTCTCACAAATATGCTCAGTCTGCTAATGATGTAGATATAATCTACTTTCTTTGTAAACCATTCCTTGTTATCCAATTCAGTCGATGCAATATAATTCCACAATAAACTCAATACACATTCCCTTACTTTTAGTTGCCTTTGTAGGTCATAACTGTATTAGATTGGTTTTCTTACCACGTTCTAATCTTCATCCATCTAGTCTGCTAATCTTTTTCTTTTAACATTTTAGTTTTTATTATTTTTCACCACGCCAATGTATTTTCAATTTTAAACACTTTTATTTTGCCAAATATGTATTTAAAAACTTTTATAAAAGGATTTAATTCTTAATGTCAAACGTTACAAATTGTATTACATCATTTTCGTTATAATTTTTTTATTCTCAGAATCAATAAGATAGTTTATTGATTATGAGATCTAGCTTAATTTTTACAGTCCACTATTAAAGTTTTTTTATATGACTAATACCTATTATGTTAAATAGTATATTTCGAAAAAGGATCCCTAGATGACGAAAAACAGGTTTCTTCAATTCCGTCTGTCTGTCTGGTGGCGGTACATCTCAATAACTATTTGTCGCAGGAAGTTGATATTTTGCATGCATATTATATGTCTGCCTGAAATGAATCCGAGAAAATTTCTGAGAAAAATAGAGTGAGCACCTAACAAAAATAAAATTTTATTTAGTTTTGATTTACCTGAGAAATAGATGCAAAGAATAATTTGCACATAGCTCAAGCGTTATCATTGGCGAAAATTTGACCTAACAGATACAGGCTAAACATAAGAGATTGGACAGAATAGTATGGTGCTTCATAACACTGCCAAAACTCGTCCACTTCGAGCACGCACTCGGCTCAGTTATTCTACCGGCGGAGCGCGGAGTGTAAATTCTAGCGGACTACATTTGTACTTCTCTCGTCTAAAGGACTAAGGAATTTTCTATTTGCAAAAGATAAAAGTAATAATTTGCACATATCTCAGGCTTTATCATTGGCGAAAATGAGACCTAACAGATAAAAGGTAAACATCACAAATAGGCCAGAATAGTATGGCTTTATAACGCATCAGAAACTCGTTCAATTCAAGTACCCCCTTGTCTCAGTTATCCTAGCGTCGAACAAGAAAATAGCTCAAAATATTCACCTCGGAACGCAAAGTTCGAATCCCAGCAGACTACATTTCTTATTTGCAAATTGATCAAATTCTCGAAACGGAAGTTCCATGTAAACCCTTTTACAGATTTTTGTCACTAGTAAATGACATTTTTAAGTTGTATTTTTAGTACTTAGTTAAACGACAGAATAAATAGAAACACACTTTATTTTATTGCTGCAATAACATCATTATTGATAACGTTCTGCGATTTTTAAAATTTCAATTACATAGCGTACTACTCTATTTATGGCGTTATACTATTTCATTTTAGTTGGTTAACCTATTGAAAACGTGAACAGAACGGATAGTTTCCTACATTGTTATAATCAAAATAACAAAACCCAATCTAAATTTGAAAGAAACCTTTGGTGTCACCTATAAGTTGATAATTGGCAATTGATATTAGCTATATCAATTTCAATAGGATAAATAATAAATGTAAAAGAGCAAAAAATAAAAAACAAAAATTTTGCATTTTTATCATTTGATTAGAATATAGTCAAGACAGTTCGAACTTGTGTTTCGATTATAATATTTAATAAACTTGTTCCAGTTTAACCGATTCGAACCTCTTTAAATCGAAAATGCGCACCCTACGTATGAACAGTTACAATAATCCTTTACGAAATTATTCTTCTTCTTCCTCTTATATTAGGTTAGTGGCCTGTCTATTCCACACAATTGTGGTTCTTCTGTTGGTACAGAATTCTATTACATTAACGTGCGCATACCACTTCTTTCCCTCTCAGTATACATGAATTTAAATCGAGCTCTTGGACGAATGTTAACGATAAAGTAAACACTAACTTCTCTTGCTTGACTAGGCGCAGCAATTCATTTTTCTCCCAGGCGCTTTTCGTAATTTTCTGTTCTGGATACAAGTGCGACGAAGACGCAGAATAGAAAATTCAAGTGATTCTTATTGACGAGCTTGGAGACCGTTGAAACGAACCTGGAAACGAGTTAGGGGTTCGAAATCAGGCTGACGTCCGATTTGTGAACGAGCTTGTGCCCGAAGCGCTCTTTGCCATGTTTCTACGTACATTTACTGGATGCAGCAAACTTTTTCGATTTCAGAGGGTTGCGGGATGGGTTAAGTCAGCAATCGAGCAGGAGCTTGCGGCACAAGCTCTGAGAACTTTCCTATGAAAAGGGTCGATGTCTAGGGAAAACCTAGTTGACCGATACTCCAGAGCAAATATAGGAAAGAGATCAGTGTCGAGAAATTGTACGTATATGCAACAATTGATCGTCTGCTCAATGTGGGAGATCTGACCACCTAGCGAACGATTTCTCGAATTAAACTTGTTTAGAAGATGGGCTCCTCGATTTATATTTGACCGCTTGTGCTTTATAAAATTGTTCACGTCAGCAATAAAAACAATTGAATTAGTGTGATGGCGCTGCATTTGGGGGCGGTAGCAAAACCAGTTGATGCAGAAGGGCGGTTGTGGATTTGCAACTCGATTTCTTAGCACGTAGGGATGATAAAAATATAGAACATTTCTTATCTAAATTCGTTAGTACAGGCTTTAATGCTGTATATCCATTCATAATTTTCTTAAAGCTCAATTAGGAAATGTGCTTTAATTAAAAGATATTTAAAAAAACGGTTTTAATAAGCCTGTCACTCTACCCACTGCGCTACCAAGGTGGTGGCAATGGCGGTACTTGTGGTCGCAAAGATTGGTCTTCTTTTACTACACGTACAAATTGATTACTAACAGAAAAATTTTCCACCTTATTTTGAGTATTAGTTTTGGGTATATTTATACATAACTTTAAATTTATTCGTACACGTAGAAAACTCTTACGAGGGTAGAACAGTAAGTCTAATAAAACAAAGTTTTGTAGCCAAAAATTATTTTTATTGTCTTTTTTCAAAATATTCTTCTTTAAACATTATGCGTCTACGCATTCGATAAAACCAAATTCAAAACATAAATTCCACTTCTCTTGAATCACTTGAAAAACAAGGTTTTTGAAGCTTTCCACAGCATCTTCAGGAGTTCCAAATCGCACACCACGCTTTAACTGGATTAGGATTTGTTGGAAATGCCCATTGTGCAGACTGATGCTTAGGTTTGGGTTCAAATGCATATATTCAGTTATCGTAAACAGTTATAATGCGGTAAATTCCTTTAGACATACCTTCATCTATTTTAAAGAGTTTTTGTACACCATTCCACAAGCTGTTATTTTTGTGCTTCTGTTAAACTGTGTAGTATCCACCTGCAACAGAATGTCACTCGATGTAATACAAGCGGATACTCTAGCAAGTTGGTAGCTGAACTTTCAAGTACTCGATCCGAACTGGCGGCGGATGTTTGCGTGACGCGCTTAGAGTAAACGAGTACTTGATAACGAATATAAAGTAATAAATACTGCAACGAAAGGTGACGAATAGTTACAAGTACCGAAAGGTAACTAAAACAGACATCACTAACCCAAATAATTATGTAAAATCTTGTTTATTGCAGCATGCCAATACCCAAGGTGCTCCTAATAATTCTATATGTGACCCAATCGTTCTCCTAAATCATTCTTCGCGCGGCGTCTATGTTTGTTTGGATAACTGCTAAAATTAGTCTTCCTTCACGAGAATCGTCGCTGTGGGAAACCCTTTCAAATTTAAATTCATTAAACCAGCTATAAACAGTGCTCTGCGAAGGCGCTTGTTCAAAACTTTCTTTCGAAGATAAGTATATCATGGCTCTAACATTTCCTCTCGTTAAATTCATTTTTGTTGCACAACACTTATTTCAAAATTAACTTATATAATAACTATTGCAATTATCAAAACCAAATTTGAACCGTCAAAGTAGAAAACAATCATTCCATAGTGCATTTGATTTATTGGTTTGTAGAGATTATGCGTGCTACCCTCATATTCAGAAAGCAATTTAAAATAAATTTTCATATAATTACGCATCGTTATGCATTATCGCACTATAAAATTTTGTAATAAAATTGAAATAGTATGTTTACTTTAAAATTTTATTTTAATCACTATTAGGGACTTTCATTACTCTAAAAGTGTTTAATCGATTTATTTTCTTTATTTTCTCAACATGAAATGAAGAAGGAGAAGATAATGTTTTAACTTGCTCTGTTACCCCTCTTAACAACGAGTTAATCACAATTTGCTTTCCTTCTCGCCATATTCGACCTGCTTGCCTACAAGAACCGAAATTTGTGTTGATTGTCAATTGATTATAGAAATTATTCAAAATATTTGCGACAGTTGATTTTACAATTTCCAGATATTTTTCGATCGTCCTATAAGTGACCTAAACTTTCTGATTTAGTTTCTTTGTAGAAAGTAAATAATTGTCACGGATGGATTTCGTTTCGCATTTATGGAGAAGGATAATAATTTCAAGGCGCCAGGGCATAAAGAAAATTCCATCCTCACAGCTGCTGACTTCTTCAATGGTCAAGTAAAGCCACAAAAAACTGTGTGCATCTTCTGTGATAGACAACTTGGTAATCGGAAGATATGAATAAAGAAATATTGGTTGCCAATGTTTTCGGAGAGGTCACATCTCGAGGCAATGCCAGTCTTTCGTAATATTTCTTGTCTGTAGAGAAGGGCAGCAGCCATAATAAAGAAGATCGTCATGACGCACGCCAGAAGACCACACGTCATAGACAAGAAATTAGCAAGAGTTATCAAGAAATGTTTTGCTTGATGACCCCGTCGCAGGTTTGTGGGAAATTATAGTTGGAAATCCGAACAGAGATGCAGAAATCAGGTTGACAGTCAGAGAGAAGTCGACCATTAGAGGAAAAGTCCTCAAAATTTAGAATGGACGGCGGATATTGCATCAAAAAGAAATATTTATCAATGATATTGACATTGTCATTGGAAGTGAACACTGAAGAAGAATGATTACTGTAAACATTTTTACTTTTCCCTATAAACTTGTCGCAACACAAGCAATAATTGTATTCACGTTGAGTGATCACTGCCTCAACATGTTCTTGGCGGAAGAGAACCTCATGAAGCTTTGGAATTTGGAAGATCATTGGAGCTCGTGATCCCATTAAGAAGAAGACCAAGAACAAGTAAAGAAGGAATCCAAGAAGATGTTTCAAGAAAATGTCTAGCGAAATATAGATGAACGGTATTGATAAAATTACCCTGAAGCAATAGAATTCAAGATATTATTTACAACAAATCACTTGCAAAAACACGTCTCAACAGTCTCACAAGAAATTTGAATGCAAATAATCAATTTAATACTTATAACCAGATCTTTAAGTCAAGGATTCAGGAATGATTTGTGGAAGTTGTCAGTCCAGAAGAAGTTGTTGTAAAGTATACTTTCTTATCCACTACCAAGTCTTTAAAGAATCTCACCAAACCAGTGCACTCAGTCTTCGACGCCTCGTCCGAAACTGAAAAGAACCCTTCATTAAATGATTGCCTGTAGAAAGGTTACATCTAGTTACTTCCAGCAGTGTTCCGAGAGAAAACTAAGTAAGTTTACCAGAGACGTCAATGTATGTGGACAATTGTGTCTGTTCTATGTCTTCACGTGAAGAATATGAAGATTTATAAAGATTTATACGACACCATGACTAAGACAAAGATGCATTTACCTTAATGGGAGGTCACACTTACGGAAGTGATTAGAGTGGGCTCATCGTCTGGCGAGTGCTAGAAAATCCTCAAATTAAAGTGAATCAAAAGAGAAGAGTCACTGTCAATTTACACCCACAAAGTAGAATTACCAAATAAGTTGAGAAAATGAAATATTTCTTCTGTAATTCACAAACTGCTCGACACCATAGGATTAACATGTCCAGCTCTTCTTTGACAAAATAGGAAGAACGGTTATAGATATGATGTAAAGAAACTTCTTTGTTGAAGAAGGTAAATGTGCTAGGAATATATCAAATTCCAAACAGCTTTTTCTGACGTCAGCAGGGACACTTACGTTGTTGTCGTCTTCTTGAAATTTGAGAACTAACGTTGAGTGGTTTATAAGAAACTCGTAACTGCATAGAGACACTGGTATCCCTACTATTAAACAACATATAACAAGAACAATTTTATGGTAATATTGTGCGAACGTGCAGTATATTATAATCTATGTAAAAGCCATCCGCTCACTACACTAAAACGAAAGGTACCGATAGAACTTTTTCACGGTGACAATGAGTAACGTTATAAATTAAAGTTGTGAATAGTGAAACAGTCAAAGTTTTAAAAAAAACTCCCAAATTATCATCCTCTCGTCCGTAAACTCATTATAAAACCTCATTTGCGTTACTGTCACGGTAGAGCTCAATTTCTAATGGGTAAATTATGGGAGAAATACTAAATCGTTCAAGGAAGAAGAACCACTAATAATGTCATCCAGAAGTGTATAACGTGTCCAAGATATTCAACGAAGGGAATAGAAGTAGCCCCACTAGCACTACCAGAGAAGAGAGTCACAAGTAGAGAAACATTTAATAACACAGGAGTTAATCTCACTCGACCACTCAAAAGTATGGATGGTTGTTCTATTTGCTTAGACATCTGTACTTCGTCAATTCTCTATCAACTAATGTCCTCATCCAAGCATTTATGAGATGTATTGATCGGTTTTGACGTCCAGATATCGTTTGATCTGACAATGGGACGGAGTTTGTAGACGCAGGAAATTCGATTAAATTATCCAAGAACACGAAGTTTGTTACGGTATAAAAAGAACTTTACGACACCCACCCAAGGTGAGCATCGCACCACGGAATCAGTCCTGAAAAACTGGCACACTTGCCCTGAAATCGGTTCGAAATAGGCTAATAGGCCACGGCTGGAACGCTCAGGGAGTCGGGCGTGAGTCACACGATACGTTCTGGGCAAGCGTGTGGTGGCATAATATATACAGGGTATGTCGAAATCATGAGGGCGCCACCAAGCCTGTCTTAACCCGGCTAACCGGGCCTGGACGGTTAGACGGGAGCGAAGCATGCAAAATACTCCGCCAATAGGATTACTCTAGAGTTGCAAGGTCAAATAACAATTTCGGGATTGCCTTATGCAAGGATTGTAATTAGGTGTCAATCCGACCGCGACTACGCAGCTGTCTCACCCACCTGCACGCTCAAAGCTCCCTCGTTCCGTCGTACAAGAATCAGTACAATGAAGGGGGCGTCTATCTGTAACAGAACATGCACAAGTCGAAACAAAACAATAAATACCTTAACTAACCAATCATGTATTGAACTTCGGGTTACAATGGGGCGGCAGAGTGCGTCGCCCTATATCTATACTTAGACTATAATTAAGGGCACCAGCTGGCACGCGCGCTCTAAACTTAGCGACAGATGTTGAACAGTAGTGAACAGTAATGAACAGTAATAAGTAGTAATGAGTACAAATATGCTGGCGCGTCGCCTTATGCAGCGGACAGCGAAGATTGAATTAGCACTCGCGATATGGACAGTCTGCAATTCTGAAGGAATGCACCAATATGCTGGCGCGACGCCTTATGCAGCGGACAGCGAAGATTAAATTAGCACTCGCGATATGGACAGTCTGCAATTCTGAAGGAATGCACCAATATGATGGCGCGACGCCTTATGCAGCGGACAGCGAAGATTAAATTAGCACTCGCGATCACAGCGGTAATCGGGTTAAAGACACATACCTTAATGCGTAGGCGGCGAGGGAGCCTGGTACAGTTGAGTTGCGACAGGCTGCAGTCGTAGGTGGCAGATACCTTCGATGTTACAACGGCTGTAGGGATGAGTGCACAACCGCCTTAATGGCGACGTGAGACGCGTCCAGGACGCGTACAACGGGACGACGAAAAATGGGCCACTTTCGTTCTGCGGAACAGATCCTCGTAGGTCGAGATGAAGGGGGCACGACCCCTTACTTACGGAAGCAGGAACTGGGCTCCAAACACCCACGCTACGCCGAAGACAATTCGAAAAACTCCGACTCACAACCACCACACGAGCGTTCTTTGCAACGGGCTGCGGACAACTGCCCCTTAAGGCGAAAACGGTTTATCACATACGTGCTGAAGCAGCACTTCGACGGGAAAAAGGCTGACGCCCCCGCCAAGGGCGGGAGCGTCGCACGAACTCACACACTATCTGACCACTTGTTCGTTCGACGGCTCTCGGCTGAATGCCCAGAGGGAAGCGTTGGCAAAGGTCACCTTGATCGCGTCCCCACGTGACTAAACCTTGGCAGCCAATCGCGGGGCGATAAAACGAAACAAGTTAATGCCGGCACCAATGGCATCACGCCTCGACGGCGTGCTTTCTAGGAGATTCGGAATTCGGAAAAAACGCCATCAGAGGGGAGCTCCAACCAACGAAAAATACTGCTTTTGGAGCTAAATATGTGCGACATCGTGATTCTGGAATTAGACGATGGAGCCAAATAAAGAACTAAAAGGGCTTAGCATACGGGCACGCTGCCCTAAAGCCTAGGTGCCTATTTAAAATACCAAAATGACCTAACTAAAGGCGTGAAATGCAATTAAGCATCTGCGACAGCAAAATGACTTAACAAGTTACAGAGAAGGAATGTCATAGTGTAGATTATGGTGGAAGCGTCTCATTCGATCAATACAGGACTTTCTCCCGAAAGCTTCCAAATTAACATATGATCAACTCAGCACTAGTTTGGTAAAAATTGAAACAGTTATCAATTCCCTTACACTAGCAATGTTTCTCAGATGCAACATTTCCAAAAGGAGAAGTTCCAGCTAACATTTTTCAAAAATAATGGAACAGGGTAAAACATCTTAAGAAAATATTGCAAGAAGATTGATGATCGAATATTTGTCCCAACTTGTGCAACATAGAAGTCATCAAAGGTTTAAGTTGGAGATAACAACAAGAAGAGATATGTATGGTTGAAAAGAGGGAGATGGAATTATCAGATTTGCTAAAATTAGGATTCATCATTCTGCCACTTTACGTCTTTATCAGCTGGATTTGTCAAAGTCAAAATTCAAACCTTCTATGCCAGAGACCTCGCAGCTTATCAAGTTCAGAAAGAAACAAAATAAATGAAAATAAAATCTGAACGGAATATCAAGAAGCCTTTAAGATGCAAAGATTTGAAATTCTAGTTTAATTTATTTATTTGTTGTAAATTGTTTGTTTGTTGAATATTACAATGGTGGGAGTAATGTAAAAACCATGGTAGTTATTATGTTTCTGTAAAGTGACAATGTTTATCTTTATTCAATAAATCTGAGTGTAAAATCAATTAAAGTCTCAGTATTGTAATCTGCTTAATTCATGAAACTAAGTTACGTAATAGCATCACTCATAATAATATGTAACACATCTTGTAAAATTCATAGAACTGAAACGTAGCTAGTAGTTTGTGTTCCCTGGCTTTAATATATATGACATTTAGGGTTTCAGTTCGTTTACGCAATATGTATTGCCGGAGAACATGTTGCCATGGCAGAAAAATTAAAACGGTTGTTTCCAGAAACATACTCTACTAATTTCTAGTCAAAAGTAACTTGATTATCTCCCAAATAAGAAAAGTTGCAGATAAATTAATGAATGTGTTTTCGAGCACTCCATTTATGTGTCTCTATTGTCGGCACTCGTTAATAGTTAACCACAAAGATTGCAGATTTCTTATAATTAATAGGATCAAATATACTAATTAACTATCCTTTGTAGTAATTTGAATAAAGTGAATTTTTATGATTATTGGGTACCCAAAACTTGATACATACGTTTGCTTGAATCTTTTATAAACGTGAATGGTGTAATTCAAACTGTTCATCAAACATTCAGTTATTAGAGTAAAGGTAGAGTAACATTGGTATATATCATGAAAAATGGCTCAACACTTAATCAAGATTGCTACCGGTGTAATGCGGCGTCGCCACACTAATTCAATTATATTTGCCGCTATCGCGGCTAGCAGGACCTATATTGTACAAGCTGTCATATATAAATAAAGGAGGGTGCGATTTAAACTAATCTAGGATCACCCTTAAGATTCCTCCCTTGTATGTCTAGCTGATATTAGCGGTTTATAGAATATGGCCTTCGCGAAGAGTTGCGATATTAAACCAGAAATTTAGTTGCGTTGTTTAAGAAGATTTAGCAAGAAGTGTGTGCCTTTTAAAAATATATACGGACATACGGCTCACCATGACACTTAATTTGTAAATTGTCTTAGAATCCAAGTTCATGGCCTACTTTTGCTAAATTTAAGATCAAGTAACACACGATCGCCATTACTGATAATGTATTTACGAATACATATCTTTAAAAAATCGAAAAGGGCTTTACATAGAACTTTCCCTGCAAGTGGAAGTTGTAACTCTAAGAAATTTGAAAAATTAAAAGAAGCTAAGGGTAAAACTAGCTTAACATCCCTAATAATACTAGAACAATAAAAGGAAACACTTGGTAATGCGAATTACATTAATTCTCAAATGAAAAACCACAGGCAGTGGGATTCGAGCTCAGCGTGATTTCAGCGTCTACGAATGCAATTTCAACATTTGGCAGCAGCCCGCTACCTACCAATCGGTTGGATCACGAAGGACCCCTCGCAACTGCGCGATGCAGCTGCATTAAATATAACACGCTTATTGTTGCCCATTTTTGCCTCTTTTAAAACATTTGTAACGTTTTGCCCTCTTGAATTTAACTTTAGTCCTGGTAATAAATTCTTGTTATGTAACGTTTTAAATCTGATTTGTTATGACTTCCATTAATTTCGGAAGGGCTCCAACGTTTATTAATTTCAATCTCGGTTAGCTCAAATCGGAGAAATATGTTCACTCAACTCAAATATATAGGGTAAGGAAAACACCATATAATTACCATCAATATAATGTTGTTAGCTAGATATTACAAATCAGTTGCTCTGGTTTGCTGGTAAACGGCAACCCCTTAGCAGGTGTGTACGGAAGGCGGTTATTTAGCAGGTGAACATGGAAGGCGGTTATTCACCAGGTGAACCGGTACGTAGGTTGCAGCCGGCGTCGTGCCATGTATAGGTTTTGGCCCTGTGGGATGGATGTCCCCAAAGCGTGACCTTGTGGTACCGAGGTTTACTTACGTTTGCCTGTCTGTGAACTTGTGTACAAAATAAAGAGATCTAGCAGATACCTGTGCCTCCTGGAGTATGATAGCGTCGACGCCGCTGGTGATTGTGCTTCTGGAAGATAATGCGCTGTTCTCGGCGTGAAAGCCGTTGTCAGCAAATTGTTTCGACAGTTCGGTCCGTGCGGGCAGCATGATTCCGCAGGTTCGGGCTCAGGTGGCTGGTTGCAGGAAGACGATGTGGATCGTATTTGGTTGTCCGTGCATGTAATTTAATTGCCACAGTCAATTTATTCGCGCCGTTTTCAGGCGGAGCGTACAGTAAAATTCATATAGGTGCAGTTAATATTGGAATGTTAATATTCTCGTGGATTACGGTCTTGGGGATTATAATGATCAGGAAATACGTTTAAGAAACGGAGAGACGCTGTTACAATTTAAACATTTAGAGAGGATTTGGGATCAGGGAAGTTCAAAGACTCAAGTCGGGACTGGACGGGATCAGAACTGGTCGACTCAAGTGGAGTCTTCTTATATACTTCTCGGGCTTGGTTATCAGAACAGCCGCTTCAAGTATCGTTGACTGGGGGCGACGTGGTCGGTCATTCAGCGCAACTTTGCGCAGAGCGGGTACGGATTTGCTATAGCTTGTTCGTGCGCTAGTTAGATGTAACGCTCGATAAGGGGATGTATCAAATTTAATACATTTTGTGTATAATTAAAATTTGATGCAGGAGCACGCGTTACACATTTACCCTCTTTTAGACGAAGTAAGCAAAAATTTAACGAACAAGATGTTTAATGACATTACAGTCAAATACGTCTTACTAGGAAAATACATTTTGCTTGTATTTCAAAAACGACAGAACATAGAAATAATAAAATGCGTCATATTAGTCTCTGCTTCGAAGTAAATATCTTGAACGTATTTTAATTACGCGATTTGCTTATAATATATAAAGTATTAAAAAGTGTTTTTTAAGAGCTTATATGATTCACCAAAGTGAGTAAAAATAGTCTTAGTCAATATGGCGCCGCAAACTAACCTTTTCAAAGATATGATATCGTAGACAAAAGACTAGTCTAAAGGGGAATTCGTAGGTTTTCCGGGTTTATGAAACATTAAAATTGAAGCTTCCTTCTAGGAGTCGGGAAAATGACCCAGTCGCATACATGCGTTAAAACTTGTAGCTAGTAAAGCTAATACCTTATCTGGCATGCTCTTATTTGCATAATTTGGTATCATGTCTAAACCAAGAGCTTTCTTTAATTTGTTTATTAATAAATTGTTTAATTTCATATGGTGAAATTGGTTTAAAGACATTTCAAATTTCAGAATCGTTGTTTTGAATGGTTTGGTTGTTCAGACGAATTGGACGAATACCTGTTGGTTGTCTAAGAATTCGTTTGGTGGCAAACCTTAGATTCTAGTCATTAGGAGACAGATTACCTAAGTAAGACTCATGTTTTTCTATTCAGTGTTTATCCAATGCTTTTTTAGCTAGTCTCATCATATCATTAAATGGGGTTCGATGATCTGGTCGTTTGTTCTCTGCCACTGGCTTTTAATTCTATTTTCATCTCTGATTAAGTTTGGGATGTACTACTGCTACAAAAAAAACTAGGACAAGGTTTTTTTTTAGCTATGTGAATCTGAACTTTCACCTGGCAACTGAGATATTAATCAATTTTAAATTGTTTCAAAACGTCACTGTCAATAATGCCTAAAATGAGTTTAGTTTCGAAAGGTAGGATCATTTCTTGCTTAGAAAACGGCTAATTGCACATTTATCTAGTTTTATAATTGTTGTATATTGTAGTTTTTGATATAACATTTGAGATGACACATGACGAGTTTGAATTATTCATTTGACAGTTAAAAAGTCATTTCATCAACTAAAATAACACAAATTCATGGTTCTTTCTATAGCAATCTATAGCAATAGTACATTGGCGGTTGTGAATAACTAGAACGATTTTGCTGCTGGGTGATGATTGTGGCGTGGTCGATAGCTTCTTTAATGCTATCAGTAAGGTTGGTTATTACATGGCTGATTTCTGATTTTGATTTGATAGCAGCTGGACAAGTTATTAGATGATATAGTTGTTCTTGGTAATTTTCCTAATCTATTGGTCTGTTAATTAATCTTGGAAGACTTGGGACTATTTTTTCAGAATTATTAAACATCAGTTCTGTCGAGTTCTGCAAGCCCCACAGGCTGTAGTGTTCTTTTAAATTTTTATTTAAAACAATATCAAGTATGTCCGATTCATGGTCCACTCTATCTACAATCTCAGTCCTAATTGGTTGTATTTTCTCGATTCTAAATTTAAAATTCCGCTTGTATAGGAGCATACAAGCATTTCTCGTCAGCTTAACGCACGTCTCTTTTATCGATCCGTTTTTAGACGTGAATTTTGTTGCGACGCTCGCTTTAAGTCAAGAATTATTTTGCTATAAAAAGGGTCAGTTGTGTGAGCAGGAATGAGAGGGAGCGAATGTTCTTACCCCACCTCTTCTGGCCCAGGCCAGACGCTGTTAACATGTGTGTAAATTTTGGTGCGAATGTACGCGTTCCCTCCTGTCTGGGTCGCTTGGGTTTGTTTTTTAGGGGATTCGAACGCCAGCTTCCAGGGGAGCCACAAGTGGTGTTTTGCTCCGCTACAGCGGATGACTTTGGCCTTTGCCGTGCAGTGTCGTAATTAATGTCTTTTAATTAACGGCTTACGGCTGTTTCTTTTGTGTGCGGACGCTTGAATAAATGTCCCGCTATTTGAAGTCCCGTCGGTTAGAGATTGGAATTATTGGTATTTTAAGTAAAGGTAACTTTTTCCGTACTAGTGTTTGAACTGCCCGTAGTTGTTGATGGTCGGTCTTGAGAGTTTGTTAAGTGTCGTCTGTCGATGCCGTTGTAGTCCTAGAGTTCTTGTTTTATCGCGAAGTGGGTAGCTTCGATTATGGCCGCGTTTGGCGGATTATTTATGTGGTAATCCCTGTGGTGGCTTATTTGGCATAATAAAGTTCCGTTTAGCGTTTAGAATCCTTGCCATGTTGTCACAGACTTTGTGTTACTCTTGTTGGGGACGTTAGTGACGCCCAGACTCCTTCCGCCGGCAGCATCTCTGTGCTATTTCGCAGTTTCTGCAAGCGCCTTCGGGTAGTTGCTTGGAAGTGGTCACCTGCAGCTCCGTTAGACTTCGAGTGCAGCCATATGGACTCCTTATTAGGGTACCGCATTTTTATTGGTTTTACAGTGCCGAGGGTACAGTAAACGTAGTGGTTTATTGAAGGTTTAATGTTGTTACCGTTTGAGAGTCATTTCGATTTTTTGTGTTCTCAGGTATACCGCATGTAGCTAGTTTAAATGTTGCGTAATTTAACCCTTACTAATCTTTCGTTGCATTTAAATTACTTAACCACTGTTTACTTATGTACCTATTGTTAGTAGCGTTCATTTTCATTTAGTTGTATTTTTCTTTCTGATGTTTATTATATTTGTATGTTTTCTTTTGTAAAAGGAGTTTAGAAAGCTGCACAAGAGTTTTCCCGCAAGGTAAGTTCAACGCTGTGTACGTGGCTCGTCTACCAAGCACTGCCAAGGTTGAAGTTAGAAGGTGTACCCAATTGCTTCCACTTTTCTCAGTGGGCTCACCTGTGTATTACCTCTATTAAGAAAGTGGTGGCTCTTTGACATCTAACAGCTGCTTTTCCTTTAGTAGGCTGTTGCCTTGTGTAGTCTGGTATTGAACCACCCCATTTCCACTGAGTGACGGCGGCACCCTTTTTTGTTACAAGTTGGGGCAACGGTCCTATATAATTCTTTTCCGATATGAGTCATTTTACGCCTTAGTCATTTATCTAATTAGTGTCATGTCGTAAAGTCCCTTTTATATGTTAACAAACTGGCGCCCTTGTCGTAATGTAGTTTTTATGCTGCAACATGTTGTGTAGCTTTACCGCATTAGGGTTTGTCGATTGGGATGCAGCCCATATTGTGTGCTTACAGCTTAGATCTCCAACGAGCAGAGTTGGAATTTCTTCTTCAACTACTGTGTTGACATCAGCTCAAATTAAATGTCTGTTTGGAGGTTTATAAGCACATATAATTTTGAGTGAGCTGTTGTTTATCAACGGAAGTTGAATTGCAATGTCTTTAAGGTTTATTAGATTGTCCAAATCCAGCTGCTGTGATATTAGGGAACGTTTTATGAGTATTTCTACACCACCGGCACCATAATTATCATGTCTACCTTCTCTATATATTATATTTAGGTGCAATCAATTTCTCGTTTTCTATTACGTGGGTTTCAGATACACAAGCAATATCAATATTATGCCTGGCCATGGATTCTATTAAAATGGACTTCTGATGTTTTATATCGTTGGCAATCCAATTAATCATTGTTAATTTAGAGATTAGTTTTGTTTATTTGCATTTGTAAATACCATAAGAATTAATGATAGAATAACATTTTTAATTGTGTTAATGTGTGGACTAAGGAGATCTAAAATAGCTTGTAGTATCTGGTGTGTGAGTGGACTGGGTGATTTATCTGTCGTTTGAGAGCTTCAATTGTTTTAAGGTTCTTTGGTATTCTTAATAATATTTGCATACAGACCATTTGAGATAATATTGCCTACATAAAGGGAATTTGGCGTTGATATGTGTATCTTAGGATTTGCTACGATTTTGTAAATTCTACGAGTCATAACTGCAGTTTTTGATTTGTACATTTTTTTTGTAGTAGCTGCAACCCTTGTAGTTTGCTGCGTGTTTGCCTCCACAGTTAACACATTTGGGATCGCATTTTTTTTTGTTTACTACATTCAGAATAGTGACCGTTACCTGCGCATTTAACGCGTCGGGATTGTAAAAAGCAATAGTTTGTAGTATGGGCGTAACGCTGACATCTGGTGCACTGTGGTATGTCATTGTTTTTTCGACGTGGCTTTACTTTAACAGTATGCAAGTGTACTTAAATTAAAAATATACTTTGAAGTCATAGGTAATTCAGCAATAATTATCGGCATTTGTGCTTTGTTTTATTTAGTAATGGAGTCACCTTTTTCACTGGATGTTTGAATTCGGTTAAAGCATGAAGTATGAACACATTTCTAATTTATGGTGACTCCTGGTCACATTTAGATAATGCTAGTGGATTGGTCCATAGGAAAAAACTGGCTATCTTGTTAAATTAGCGTTGGAGGCTTAATTGGTTGATACGACATTGTTAGTTAACCCGTTGGGTATGAATACTAATCCGAGACCCCGGGACTCGGTATTTAGGATTGATTGTTAATTTTAGAAATTAAGTAGGTAACACCCACGTCCCGCGTATGAATTTAATATTTGGCACACTATCACTTTGTACAGGTGGTTCGATCACTGTAGCTCGGAACATCTGCTCGTTTAAATTACAATATAGGGTAGACAAAGTACTTAAATGGCTAACAAGGTGGTGCATTAAAATGAACTCTGATAAGTGCCAGGCAAATTTTTTTATCTTGAGGAGACCCATCGATCCCCTAAATATCACAATGAACAATAGAAAAATCGTTTGGAAACAGAAAGATAAAGCGGATAGATATATTGAAGTTTATATGGACAGAAGATGTACCTGGAGTTTTCATATTAACAAAAAACTCTGAATGGTATGCCAGGTTTGGTATGATGTACCCAATACTAAATAAAAAGTCATCCTTAAAAGTAAAGTAAAAAATTACTTTTCATGGCGCTGCTAAGACCAATAATCACATATAGTTGTACTGTTCGAGGTGCCACGTCAAAAACGAATATAAAGGAGAGACAAACATTAAAAAACAAGATCTTACGTATTATTGTCAATACACCATGGTTTTCCAGAAATAATAAAATTTACCGTGAATTGGAAATACCAATAGCTACCATCGAAATGTTTGTGTATAACACTTCGAAACAATTTTACAAAATTTACACCAATGCAGTGGAGTTGTCTATTATGGAATTGGTGAACATTCCATTTACACCACGCTTGAAGAACAAACTTCCCAGTGATACTCTACCGCCATCGCAGGTTGACCCCAATACTAGAGGTGCCGAACAGTATATTAAATGACAGTAATGATAAAAAACTCATAGTGACAGTAAGAACAAAAAGCTCATAGTGACAGTTATGTATAGTTATAGTTATTTATAATTAACACTGCCAAGTATAGCGTTTGTTATGCTGGTTTGGAAATACGTCCTATATTTAAAAAAAAGATATGATGTACAGTTCATTTCAGAAACATTTTCCCTGATGCCATATGCATATGTTGTAATCTAAACTTGTGCTTACATCTGTTTATCTTTGTTAGAGAACATTCTGTTACAGGTGAAAACTGCATTTAAAGCAAAAAAAAAAACAACCCGCAACAATTATTTGCTCCAGGTAGCTTTCAGTCAAGACAAGAGCAGTTCGAGCCATCTGAAATGGTTTATTACTTCAAAATAGAGTTACGCCGAGAATTAATTAGAGGGCGCCACAATATTTAAATTAAATTCCAGGAGTTCTAACCTTGAAGAAGGCGTCACGGCCAAGCCAGCGAGAGATGTTCACAAATGACGAGAACATGTCTAGGCGAAGATAAAACATGAAGCGCACTAGCGCCGTGAAATGTAGTCAACAAGATAGAGGGACCTTGCAAACGTGTGGTATTCTGATTCCATATAAAATCCAATTTTGAACACCGAGTATATAGACAAAACGGTAAAATACGGACACCCCAATTGTTAATAAGAATAGCACAACTTAATAAATCCAAATTATATAGAGTTGCCCTGGGGCCGGTAATATTATGCTTGAAAATATCACACTCACGAATGACAACAGCGCTATCACCTTTATCTCGACGCATAAGAACACCTTCGACTACATTTCCATATCACTAAGTTGGCTCGCCGCAGCTTGAGGAATCAAAAGAAATAATACATGCCCCTTATAATGCCGAATCTCGACTGGTGATTGAAAAGCCAATTTTTCCATCCGGAGCCTAGATAATTACCCTCGCGCAGAATGTATCGGCAATAAAAGTTAATTTCGCACGAAGCCCCAGGCTTTAATTGCAATAAAACGCAATCTCCCGTCTGTGCTGAGCATAACGACGATGCGATATCTGTAAACTGCTCGTATTTTTTCTCAGCGTAATCAGCGATCTGACCAATGCCATCCATCTCGCGACCTAAATCACACTCACAACTGCTTCTAAAATAATGAACAGGAACGTACTACCCATTATGCTGGAGAACCGAAGCGTTTAAGGATTTATTCCCTACGCACATACTGTAGGAAAATATTTCTAAGATAGTATCAATAATTACATTTTAATTTGACCCAAATTCAGCCCTAATCAAGTTTTTAGTGACCTATAAACTTAATTCACTTGCAACTGTCACTGATTTGTGTTTATTTTCAAGTAAGTACTATTGTTATGTATTTTAACATGTAAATGGCCAATATGTATTTCATGTGTGGTCGTACCAATGGCAATGGTTTGCTTCGAATTACGCCAGTTACATTATTTATAGTATTTTATATCGACGTCTGAGAGGAATAGGAAATTTTGATTCATTTATTGTGGACAAAGGTCGACCTAGGTCCGTTTCAACCATAGAATTGGAAGAGCATTTCTTAGGAAGAATTGAAGATAATCCTGGCACCAGTTAAAGGCGAATTTCTGCACGTGTTGGCTTCAACGCTTCACTTGCATGGAAAATTCTCCATGAACAGTTGCTGTACCTATACCACATTGAAAGCTACTGATTGTGAAGCAAGACTGGGTTCACCAGAGACGGTTTAACAGGTTTCCACAATAATCATGTTTGAGCAAATTAAAATATCTAAGCGACTGTTGAATCATGACATCAACATAGGTCATTCTAAATATCTGAGAATTCAAGGTGACCGTTTGACATGTTCTTTTTACCGAATCGTCTAATAGAAGTAGTCTTATTACGACTTCTTGATTAATACTTTGTCTATATTTTTAGAGGATTTACCTATAAAGTATAGGCTCAATCTGGTTCATTCATTGTTACAGCTAACTTGAATTTTTAGCATGCAATATTAGAATCGGCTAAATAGGTTTTATTTTAACTAGCTTATCGAATATAATGTTCCCCTTGGGTATAGGCAACTTTAGTTACTTTTGGAATTTTACAGTTATTTTCCACACTTGCACAATAGTTTTTCTTGGGCCATTTTCTTTTTGGGTCTTGATAACATGAGATTGTGAACTGCTTTTTCGGCATTCTGTCCTGGTTTCTAGCGACAGAGGTGCCTTATGGTTTCAATGGTTTACTAAGGCTTGATCCTCTGAATAGAGGATTTCGGAGCACTAAAATATTTTAAGCTCGCTGGTAATTTTGGTTTATGTTACCTCCCTTCGTCTCGAATTTGGGCGGATCTACTGGCACCTTTGTAATCTGGCATACTTAGAAGCTGCTCTCCATTCTAAAGGTTAGTGGTCCTTAGTTACACCCTGTTACACCGTTGTACAGCTAGGATTTATATTTTAGCTTAGTTGAACTGGGACGCTCGAACTTAGCTTATTTGTAACTGGGATATGTTAATTGCGGTAGAGCATGTTAGCTGTCTGTATTGAGAATGTATGAGTAGTTTGGCGAACGCATGAGCGAGCCCTTACTGTAGCGGATGCTCCTGTTGATTGCATTCGATACTGCCCAGTTTGACTGCTCTTGAACTTGTTACAGTATCAGATTGATTTAACGACACTCACGGCTGAGCGAGTGCCGAATGCTAAACAAGTCCAGAAACCGTGCACACTTACCCTCGAAATCGTAAGAAACAGGCTGAAGTTCGCGGCTCAAATACGCTCAGGAAGGGGGCGTGGTCCTAAACGAGAGGGTATAGGGTGTTACCAAATAAAAGGGCGCCATGAGGTCCAAGCAAGGAGACCCACGTTTAACCGAACCTTGAAGGTCAAACGGAGCAAAACATACTCCAATACTACTTCTGAAAGCAGTAGAGCAGCGACAAGCGCGCCGACCTACCTGCAGCGCTTATTCACCACGTCTTGGCCTCACCTTTCATCGATCTTGACACAGTGACTCAGTCACCCTGTAAACAAACATGGACAGGACATAGAAAAAATCATAAGTCGTTAATCAGTTAATACATCTATTGGGCCACTTACAGTTGTACCGACGTGGTCGGCACGTACATCAATTTGGCAGAGTGAAAGGAATAATTACTTAATGGAATAAACCCAGCTGAGTGTACCGCGCCTCGACTGAACGTCGGGCGGACAATAAGTCAACTTCAATTATATTGAAATGTCAATTGGCGACAAGCACGTTTACTACATAAAGGTTCAATCTGCACTTGAATGTACTAGGTATGAATGAAGTATCGCACGGCAATTAAGAAAGCGTTAATGCGATACAAATGTCAGCTTGCGGCAAACAGGTTTGTTACACAAAAGTTAATTACAACAAAGTGAACACTACCTTAATAGTGGGTCAGCCTCAAGATGCGGCGGCGTAAGTTGGCGGGCGTCGACTGCCGCTTTGGTACTGTTGAGATGGTGCAGGTGAAGGCAACGGCGTCCAAGGGAATATCCCCAGCTTAATCGCGGGACTAGATGCGTTCTGCACCCTTCGCAAATTGAAACATCGGTACGGCAGCTAATTAGCTCATTCGAGAGAGAATCCCGCTCAAAGAGACGGATTAAAACAGGCCAAAGGCCTTCGAAAGTACTAAGTGGCTTAGACCGGTACATTGGACATCACCAACACCTTGAAAGAAACACAGCAGCCCACACGCGGCGCTAGTCAAGAAGTGACTCCCGAAAACCAACGTTCAACAAGGATTCGAACACAAACTCTCCGTTTGTCCGACCACAGGTGTGACCAATAGTAAGACAGCAACTTTGCGCGTCGACGATGAGGCCGTCTCGGTGCGAGAGGGATCGACTGATGTTTTAAAACTTTGAAGATAGACATTTCACTTGCTCTCATGGATTATGTGTGTGGAAAATATTATCAACAAGAGCTGTTACCAGCGATGAGACAGCCAGCTGCCAAAATGCTACGACATAAAAGTTCGCGCGAAAGCTAGACTGGCAAATAAAACCAAAAGCCACGAGCGGGTTAGGATTTGGTTTGTTGCTAAAAGCTGCTGTATTGAAAGATAAAATACTAGGAAACGGGCCTGATATACAGGCGGACTCGCCAATTTTGTACCAAAAGTGCTCCAAATGATTATGTAGCTATAGGAATTAATGAAAAATAAGAAATGGTTTAGCAAACTGGCCATTCCATCAGCCTGCTTACTGGGATCCACCGTGAAACGTTGGCTAGTTCGCTATGAGACTCATCCTGGTAAGCCTTGCACAGAGGTTACCTGGTAAACTTCACGTCGGCCGTCTTCATTGTTGGTCGCATCACAGACCGAAATTCACGTCATGTGTTTGTTTTTTCTGAAAGGGTATGTAAATGATTTGCATGTATAGAGAATCTATTCTTTTAACAGCTGCGTTTTTGTGGAATATTTTTTTAGCTGCGTCTTTCAGTGAAATACCACGCACTGTATTGATTTGTATAGTTACCCGTTTGCTTCAATAATTCCCTTTTCTTGTGCAGAATATTATGGCTCATTAAAAATTTGCGACTGTCAAATTAAAGTTTGTCCAAATTAAGCTAACTGAAGTATTTGGAGTGACTCTGGCTCCGCTGCAGTTTACGGCCCGCAAACTGTTCATATTAATTTGTCACTAGCTTAGATTTTTTGCAATTTAGGCTCATGCAAGTGGGACGCATTGAACTAACTGCAGAAGCTACCATGGATTTCCATTACGAAATGGCAAAACCCTGTAAGGCCTTACTACGCTGGTATTTCCCGCACTGTCGAAATTTTGAGTGTCATATATTCGGGTTATAAGCTAACTTTCGGGGTCGACAGTTAGCCCTTCCAATCACTTGCGCCATTTTCAGCCCAGGCTCTCTTCTAGGTAGATCTCTGCTTCACAGAGTGTGTAATTAAATACGATTCGCTTGTGGGTATAAATTTATTATTTATTTGATTATGCATGCTTTAAAAGGGTGGTACAGTAGTTAGATAATTTTTGGCGGATTGTTACGCAGAATTTTAAACTTGTCTTATTTATTCTATTTATTATATGCTGATTGTTATGGTAATCAATGTTATTGGCTGCACTATAGAACCATATTAGTAGGCGTTGTGGGTGGTGTTAGTTTTGTAAGTTTGGAGTATCCCAAACTTGGAGAGGTCCGACCCAAGGAGTTATACTGCGTCGAGGACATATCGATAACATATGTTCCAGTTAAGCATAGTTTCTTCGCTTTGCTGAAACCCCGACCGGCACGGCGAGCTAGCCGAACTAGGACTGAAAAAACACCTAATACAACTATCGTCAACAGGTAACGCTTAAACCTTCGTTCCTTCCTCACAGCACGACGTAGTAATTGAGACTTAACTGAGATTTAAGTCGTAAGCTCCTACGGATTCAGTAACTTTGAACACTGGCACAAAGGCAGTCATACACTACAAACTTTACCCTGTGTTAACTGCGATTTTTTCGTTGCATATTTATTAATTTCGTAATGTTTGTGATATAAGAGAATCCACGGAAAGACAGTTGCGATTGCAACTAACAGTTTGTTGGCATCAACAGAGGTTGTTGACAATACTTAGGCGTGAAAGGTTTTCTTGAAACAGATTTGAAGCTCTCTTTGGTGGACCTGACGATAGTTGATGACTTTTATCGTAATGTAAAAATAAAACAGTTGTGATTGTTATGAGCCAAAAGTCACTTTTCGTATTAATTTAACGATTTGCCTTATGCCTGCCTAATTCAAAGCACTTTGCACATTTCGTTCTAACTATTTACCTTATATATGACTAATCCTAGATCTAACTTACTTTAAATAGACTAGTTTCAGTTACCCGTTCCTCAAGTAAGGTCACTGCAGGTTAGGCCTCACGTTGTACGCGTGCTATGTTGGTTGCAGATTCGATTTTTTCTGCAAATTTGGTATTCTGGACCTAGCTATCAATTATTATTAGCCATTTTGACTTGTCAGAAGACGGATGTGGTGAAAAGCATCTTTGGTTAATCGATGCACGAATATTTGTAATTCGGTTTTGTCACGCTCATCCTAGCATGAAAATGTATATTTTGATGTGAATTTTGCTGGGGAGACGTCCCCGACGTTTTTGTTGTAGTACATTTCAAGCACGGACTTTTGTCCGGAATTCATCTGACAAGCACATGTAATTACTTGGGCGATTCGGAGCAGAACACCTAACGGTATGCTATTTTGACAAGTATTGGTTATATTTCTAAGGCGGAATGTTGTCCCTTTTAGCTCCCCTTTGGTACGGGCGGTGAACGCACTCAGTTAGCTCCCCTTTGGTACGGGCGGTGAACGCACTCAGTTAGCTCCCCTTTGGTAAGGGCGGTGAACGCACTCAGATTAGGAAGCAGTCTTTTAGTATGAACTAACGCATCTCTGTTGGTGTACTGCGAGCTTTGTACATGGTGGCGCAGAACTTTTCGAGGCGTTTGGTTAATGGATTTGGCCCCTCTTGGAGAGCACTTTCTCCAGGCAGTTGCTGCAGTTGGCTGGCTGTGAGTTTGGGAGATTTCCAGTCCCTAAAACAGGCTAGCAGAATTACTGGCCCGAAATCTCTACGTTACCTGCAGTAAAGCCCGTTGGATCACCTGGCTTCCTCGACATCGTGCAGTAGGCCTCCGATTTAGCACGTTCGTCACCTGGTGCAATCAAGGTCTGTCTTTGCAATTCATTCAGCGTTCTTGTGCAGTTTTTAGCTCGACCAACTTAACCTGTGTTATAGGCTTCATTTTAATGTGTTTAATTATTATTCATTGTAGCGCTTTGGCCTACGGCCAGATTTTGATAAGCTAATTAATTTACTTACTTTAATGTTGTGATAACTCACCTGCAGTCTAAAGTAAACCTATTTTGTTGTGTAACATCTTAATATTTGCAACTTTGACATTTCAAGCCCCCATTAAAGTTCAGGCTGTGTCTAATGTAGATGCATAGGGACGATAAGGTTTCCCTTATGTAAATGTTTGTAAAGCAATTCTTGCATACGCCTTTTGAACGATTTTAGACTCGATCTCAGTGGAGAGATCTGTCAGTTTAGTTGAACTTGGCTTAGTGCGGCCCCATTTTGCAAGAAATTAGCGACATCAGTCCGATCGTTGTTTAAGCAATTACGCCCCTTTAGGGCGAGATTTAATTAGCGTGTTTCGGGTAATATTGCGCCCTATATATACCAAGATCTTGGGAAATGATGGGATTTGTGTACAATTGATTACTAGTATAGTTCTGTATTTTTGCAACTGGGGGTTTAGCGTTGATTTCAACTTGACAAACAAAACAAAACCTTAACTACCGCTTAAATTTGAGACGCGTTTGGTTATACATTCGAATTGCTACGATCTTTGACTATATTTATTTAAACTGGTGAGTTCAATCTGTGATAAATTTTACTATCTTGGTTTATGAAATCTGGTTTGTGATATTTGTTGTTGTTGTGATATACTACCGAGCACTGTTAATATTTTATTAAATTATATATACTCGTTACTTATGCCTGCGAATTTGATTTGTGTGTCCTTGTCGCTACCTCTAATTTTCAGAATCGCTTAGTAGCACCTTCCGTAGTGTCTTGGTTGATGATTAGCAAAGTGTGGGTCCCCTGCTACTTGGCGCCCATAAATTACTCATCGTTTCAGCTTACGCTTTAAGTCTTTTGTTCGACCTACGACCAGCTCCGGCTGAGAATCCGGTAGCCTTTTTTACTCCTTATTTTATAGTCAGAGTTAGGTAACATGATATGTGCGGCCGTGCAAATTATATATTTGAGCATAAAAATAGAAGGTTAAATTTTTGGCCTTCGCTGCGATGGCACTCAGTGACTCACAGTAAGGTCCAGTAATGGGTGTGCTTGCGACGAAAGTACCCGCAACGCAGCCCACTTTTTTCGCCCAGTAGATGATTGAAGTAGAAATAGTCCAAAGCGGGTGTAAAAGGACACCATCCGAGTCCATAAATCATTCCGAGGTCCCTAAATTTGCAAACGTGAGTCCAGGAACCACTTCGAGAAGACATCCATAATCCAGGCACCATTCCGAAACTAGTAACCGATATATTGTCGAGTTCAGTCATAGCAATCTTCCTAACACCATCCTTACTCACCATTTCGAGAGGGTGCGTAACTTGAAACTAAACTTACGTTGTGAAAAGATCTCCAAGCATAGAGATTGCAGGAAACTTTGGAAATAGAAATATTGAACACAAGCCTTAAGAGCATCAAATAAGCAGCTACCATGTTTTGTTTTTATATTTTTAGTTACAGAGAACCGCCACCGTACTCAAAGATTTTAACCGTACCAACGGTTCTGCCAACTAAAATTACGCCCGTCCCACAATTGAATCGCGTTACATACCATACTCAGGTGTTGCTGACATCCAGCAAGAGGCCCAGGGAAGCTTAAGGAGGACTATTCGTTATTTATACATCTTTGGTTGTGTCACATGTAATAGTTGTAATTAAACCAGCATTCTCAATCATGTCTAATTAATCAGGTAATCTCAAAACATTGGTGTATAAGGTACATAGAAAGTACCATTGCAACCGGTAAAGTAAATTAAAACGTTGTACAGTAAGTTCAACACCAAATTTTTATTTGTAGGTAAATTTGCAATGTTAGTTAAATATATTATTTAGTAACTAAGCCAGATATTCAGCTTTTATGTATAATATGTAACAGTTGCGTTGATTAAGGTGTGGTACCTATAGAAATTGTGCTTTGTGAATGTGATTTAATTTCACAACGTTCAAAAAAGTGTTCATCAATTATTTTGAAAGTATACATTTAGGTGTACTTTGTTAATAATATGGTGTGAATCTTTGTTGAATGAACGTATTACCACTAATAAACTTCCAACTATCTCTGTACAACACATTTTTGAATACCACTATGCATGTTTGGTCGTTCTCGAGGACTTTTATTTAAAAAATAGTTTACGACATTTTTAATTGTTACTAAACCTCTACTTTGAATATAAAACTATGCAAAATGTGTCTGTAAAATCTTTCCATTTTATTGCTGCTTAGCAAAATTAGACAATAATAACGAAGGCGATATACATTTTCGGCTGTATTCTGTCACACAGTAAACAGTAGACTATTGACATTTGTTTCAATATTGACCCTGATAAACAAAAAAGCCTTGATATCTAATGACTTCTTTATTGCGCCGGTTGGAACGGTACCACCAGCAGGAGTATCTGCGCCTTGAAACGGGCCAATTCGTGCCACCTGTTTCCATATTTCATACCTTTTCATTATATACACGATTAGTAATAAAGCTCAACAGTAACAGTACAAGTAACAGCATAGTATAAGTAAGAAACTCTGTGTAGGTGGCCGCGTGCTATAAGGCTCCGAGTGCGAACGCGCTAGTGAAAACGTGTCAGGTCATTTTGGCACCCTACCGTAATTTAATTAGCCACTTAGGCTTTAGGGCAGCATGCCCGTACTTATTTGGCTTCATCGCATAATTCATAATAATGATTTTGGACATCTCTGTCCTCCAAGCGCAGTATATCTTGTCATCTGGGGCACCCCTTTGTTGGTGCTTTGATAGCCGCCTGTAAACGCTCGCAATATTTCGAATCTTCTAGAAATTACGCTGCTAGTGCGACAAGGAGGGGTAGTGCCCTTTCTCGCGCCAAAAGTCGCGTGTCTAGGAAATTCTGTGTTAGGATTGGCTGGAGCGTTTTTCCCATGAAGCTCAGGGGCACCGGACGCACGCGATTATCGCGGCAGTCGGCAGGGCCTCGCTATACAGTCTACACGTGTGAAACGGTTGGTGCTCTCGGTGCAACGAGTCGTCGCAGGAATACAGCAGCATACCGATTTATTAGCTGAATAACCGCAGTTCTTTGAGTAAGCGTGCGGGATAATAATCGCTGTGTCCATTTATTGCAACGGCGACGTCCTCAAGTTCTGCATAACCTAGGTAGGTCGTCGCAGACTTCTCCCGACAAGGGGACTCGTGAGTAAGCCAGCCATTTTCGCCTTCTGCATCGTTTAAGCTTCGCCGCAATGCCAAGTCCCGCATACCATTTGCTGCCAGGGAAGTTTCCCCATCTGCAAGATGGCCGAGCTAGCCAGGTAACGCTTAAAAAATAGCATTTGTGCGTACTGACGCTTGTTTTGTCCAACTAACTGTATGTGTGCCGCTGCTCGCTTGCGAACTGCTGCAGTTCAGTGGCAATCATAATCGCACGTTGTGGGCGGAACACTTTGTGTGAAAGAGTGCAGTGAAAGTACACTCTGCTGGAAAATTCAGTGGTGTGCGTCAGCTCGCGCGCCGTTAGCCCACTTAATCGAATGCGCCGTCAGCGCCTAAATTTAATATTAACTATCGTTGGTTTGTGCCGCCCGGCAATTTTATCACGACCTAGTACAGGGTGTTCAGAGGTTTCGGGCCCGAATTCAGGTTTTGTTTGCACGCGTAACGGCGACCGGCCGTTGGGTTTAAGCCCACGTTTACTCATTACGCCTGGCCTGGATGAGGTACCCGACTCGACTGTATGCCAACCCCTTAGGCATTAAGCGCTTTTTCCCAGCTGGCCTTAACCATTAAGTTCCTTTTTAAAACCATGATGTTTTGTAATCTGTGTATATATGTATGTATTTAGATCACCCAAGGGATCCAATAGACGTATTAATATTATCGCCGTTTTGTTTCTTCTTGACACTATTGTGTTGGTGTATACATATTACAGGGCGACTGTGTCGCTGTGCCACTACAGCTGTGAGGCGAGGAACAGACGCGGAGGGTAGGCCTTTCAGGTAGGTTGTTGCGGCTGGCATTGTACGACAATTTTCTCGAAATAGTTATTCGCACATTTTCTCGAAATAGTTATTCGCGCATTTTCTCGAAATAGTTATTCGCGTATTTTGCTCGACATAGTTATTCGCGTATTTTTCGACATAGTTATTCGCGTATTTTCTCGACATAGTTATTCGCGTATTTTCTCGAAATAGTTATTCGCGTATTTTCTCGAAATAGTTAGTCGCGTATTTTCTCGAAATAGCTATTCAGGTGCTACTCGAAGTAGTACTTGATTGTAACCCCGCCCCGTTCCGCCGTCCAGTTCCGGCAGAACGTGGGGATCCCGAGTCAGAGCTGGTGGCGCCCATTCTTCCATAACCTTCAACACGTATTAAGTGACGCTCGCCCTGTGGCGTATCGGTGTTAACCCCGCCCATCTCCCTGAGCGCATTTCAGCTGGGCCCTTTAGCCTGTTTTATCGATTTTCCAGGGTGAGCGGGCCACATTTCTCGGATTCGTCTAGCGATCGGTGCCTGCCCATCGGCAGGCGTCGTAGGAACCGTAACAAACGTGCGGAAATGTGCAGAGCCAGCGTTATGTTCTCGAGAACAAAGAACAGTCAAAATCGCCACAACGCAAGAGGTTCATTCGGCCCTCAAGCTCGTAAAGGTTGTGGATCGGCCTATTAAACGTGTTTTTGAAAGTTTGCGTATGCAAGCCGCCAATGCTGTCCACCTTTAGCGGAGGTACAAGCTATCCAAGTGAAATAGCACATTATAAGTGAGGCCGCGGTGCTCCAATTCGACATCGCTAGAAGCTGCGATTTCGGCATCAAGAAGGTACCCAGCGGTTAGTTCCTGCTTGAAACCGAGCTACGAAATAAGAAAACAATTGAGTAACAGTGAGCCCAGATAACGGAAAAGTACCGGCAACTATCACACAGTCATCATGTCATTTACTGGAGTCAGCAGGGGTTCCAAGCATCGACGCATCCTAAAGAATCGACAAATTAGATTTACGGGTGCGCAGAATTTTTATACCCTGCGCTCGTGGACTTTGGCTTTGCATAAATAACTGAACTTTAAGTATCTAGTTAATGCATTTTCCCATGCGCAGTGCGCAACTGTTTTATGTTTTTGTTCGTATGTATTTTTTGTGTCTATGTTTTCTTACAGATTATATGTATTCATGTAAACTGTTGGTTTTTCCTTACTGGTAGTGGTTGCATGTGAAGTATAATATTGTAGGTGACAACGAGCTGACCTCAAACAATATTAGCTCCCTTAGCCAATCTGACGATGCTAATAGAGCCTCATATCTAACCGACTGAATAATCTAGCGACCCAGGGCATTTCAAGGTAATAGTACAGTAGAATATAAGGGCTACGCAAAATCCCTGTTACAGCCTTCACTTATATTTGCTGAACCAGTTTTGAAACTGTTAGGTATCTTCCTTCTTTGATAAAGAGAAAGAAGTTGCAACGCAGTGTTTTAAAGTTGACATACTCAGTTGAAAATATCGTAGTCATTAATGACAGCACCCTACTTAAGAACAATTGGCCAATTGTGAAAGTAGTAACTACATTTCCTGGAAAGGATGGGGATCTGAAAATAACTCGCATGAAGCTAGTTTTTATTGCTTGTTATGGATACAGAGTACCCGGTACCTTAGACATCTACTACTATGGCTATATGGTCAAAGTCCTACTGAATTTTATCAGTGAAGATAATTAATTAACCTTTGAACGCCTAACCGCGATGTAGATGTCCAGTGGGTTTTTTAAATAATAAGAACTTCCAAATTATTTAAAAAATAAGTCAAAAATCGGCAAAAAAGAAATATAAACGTTCTATTTACCAATATCTATCTGTTTCGTAATATCCTAATTTTCGTTTTATGGCTTTCATCTCTACATAAAACATTCCGTGTAAGCTGCAATATGTTTGTACAAGTCTGAATTTTTATGGGAATTGTAGTTAAAAAACCATATCACGACTTCTAGTATAGGGCATAATATGTAACAGTCCTGTAAATTTACTACATATTGCACTGCAGCAAAACTAACTTATCGCGTTCTAGCAGTTCTGTTAGATAACACTTCAACCTAACACCTGCAATTCAACTCAAAAATGCAAGCGATTTTGTGCGGATATAGGGAAGTATGGATTATTCTGATCAGGTCTTCGGAATTCCATGAGTAACGTTTTAGGAGTTCGTTTACTGGCAGCGATCACTTTTACGCTTAGTGTTACTTGGGTCCATTGTTTGTACTCACAACCCCGAAGGCTTAAGAATTTTGAGTTTCAATTGAGCGTTTTTGGAATTTTATTGTTCACTGATAACACTTTTTAATTATTATTTTATATTCATTAACTGTGTCACCACGATAGTTGGCGATAGGCGAGGTAGAATTTAAGGTTCACTGTGATAACGCGATCTCACTGTTCGACCGATCACGCGAAACCTTTTAAATTCTTAATAAATCGTATCCTAAACCAAATACGAGACGCTACTGGGATATGAAACGAGTAAAGTCAATAACATCACTTTTACCTTAACAGTAAGTATGGTACACTACTACAACAAGTATAAAATTATCACGCCAATAGATAATAAGCTTAACTAAATTTATTGTATATTAAAAGCAGCACTAAACATAACTGTTAAAATGTAAGGTAGTAGTTGTAAAAATTTTAATTATGATAGTATTGTAATGCTTCTGACTTGTATCGAAATTTTTAATTTTAATTTTTTAATTTTTATTTTAAAAATTTACCAAAATTCGCTACGTTTGGTTTCAAACTGGTTGTCTTGGGTAAAGCTCAAATTCCTATGGTTTGTTGTAC
The DNA here is from genome assembly GCA_940337035.1 of Agriotes lineatus. Taxonomy (NCBI): domain Eukaryota; kingdom Metazoa; phylum Arthropoda; class Insecta; order Coleoptera; family Elateridae; genus Agriotes; species Agriotes lineatus. Next base: position 42,427 of record CALNHX010003129.1, on the reverse strand, counting down.
TCAAATGTATAATTACAAGGATAACATAATATAAAAAAGGGTAACTCATATAATGCTTTTAGATATATACAAAATAATTCGTAATTAAGAAAATGCTATGTACATAAATGTAAAATGAAATTCTTTCTGGTCTCTTGTGGTTCGTGTTCATGACCGGACTGCAACCCAAATATCACCTTAGTTTGGATTGGTTGCTGAGCCTGGACCCTTTTAAAAGAACTTAGAAATGAGTGTACGCCGGTTTGAATGAGGTAACTCCCCCGGACTTGAAGCGGATCTGAAACAGGCTATATTTATGCCATCAATAAGATGGCGCTGGGTTGTTATAATTTTGCCGGCAGACAAATTCGATTGAATAAAGTGTTTTAGGGTGCTGCGATGTTCACGGCGAGTGTATTACGCCTGGCTGGATGTGGCGCTCCCTTTGTGAATAAACTCGGAATAATATAAGCTCGACCTTTTACCTTTTACAAAGTCTGGCTCTTTGCTGCTAGAATAGCTATGAGCGCTGGAGGTTTTCCGTCGATCCGGACTCACGGCAGGCGGACCAATTTGAGTACGTATAAGCACCTGGATTATGCCTGCCTGGAGATTTCTTCTAGTACGTCGGTAAGTCTGTTTAAGGTTAAATTTATGAAGAGGTTATTATAACAATGACCAGTGGGAATGGGCTTCTGTCGGAATTTAACCGGGGTTTCTAGCAAGATCGGTGCCGACCGCTGCTAGCGGACCGGGGGAAATCAGGAAAACGGAAGCCAGGCCCCTGAGAGGACCTGGAAATCGGGATCGGGTTCAGGTCTCAAGACTGAAGTGTCGTTAATTGGCTCCGGATTCTCCTTTTATACTCTTCGAGTACCTACTTATTGGAACATTTCTAGAGAAGGTTGGATACGGAACTGCTTGGAGTACCGGTTTACGCTACGTCAGCGCATAGCGGCTATGATCGTCTTATCAAAAATCCGAACGCTATGGAGATGAGAATGAAGATTGTAACGGGAATTATTCATTTAAATTTCTAGCACACTATTTGTGCTTTAGTTTAATTTGACACGAGGGCTAACGTTAGAATATTAAACCTAACATTAAATCAATGACAATTAAAATATCTTTAAGTAAATATGTAAAAATATTTGCTATGAAAAACAATGTAAATTTTATAGAATCAGTAATCTTGATAAGAAGCTCATAACCTCAAGATTAAAAATAACAGATTTTATAAGTAAATAATTAATCAAATAAAATATTGTTATCTGAAACATACTATCGACGCTGAATAATAATGCTAAATTTCTACATATGATACCAGATCACATTCGATGATTATTTGACGCAAAAATCTTGCAAAGTTAATGATCGAATAGGTCCTTTGCAGTATTCTTTCGAAGACTGCTTTACGTCTACTCGAATTGCAGTATTCCAGGCAGATGCTTTAGAATACGATCAAAATGGAGTATTTTATGCGATATGCCCCAATATTTCCTTAAGAAATGTACTTTCAGGTGTTTAACGGCTTGCGCGTGTCTTCACTCAGAATTAACTCGTGGACAACTAAACAGCCAACCATCTGACATTCAAATCCACATTTTGGGCAAAAATAACAACTGTTCTCATTTTTTTATCAAACGGACACTAACCAGCTACCTCGGACGTTAATAGAAAAGGCAGGAAATGCGAGCGGCGCACGTTGGAACAAAATATATCTGTATCCCATCACCATTGTCAACAATTTGTACACGAATTTCTGCTTTGCGTTCATAGAGTGCGCTACAGTTACATCGAAAATACAGTGACTATATAATCACAGTGTGGCCATACGATGGTCATGTTTTCTATTGGTTGAAGGCAAAAGGATTCCAAGTTATTGTCATTTTTAACAGTGTATAAAATGTTTAGTTACAAAAAGTTACTAATGTCAAAATAAGACATTTGCATTTTATAACTTGTCAAAAGTTTGAGTGGACGTATCACGTGATGCAATCTACCATTAGTTTTCCCGTGGCCGTGAGTTTTACAAACTATAGTTTGCCAATTAGTTATTTACGATTTTCAGTATTAACATCAAACAAACCAGAACATTTAACAGAGAAATACATATTTTCCTGTAAGTTTTATATCGCTTAAATATCGTAAGTAACTGCTCAATAGATTATTGCGGTGTAGAGTTGCAATTCCAGGTTGAACATGTATAGCAAGTAGTTAATGTCGGGAAAACTCCAGTATAGCCCACTGGTACATTTTGACATTTACGGAATATGCGCATAAAGGAACTGTTATGCCAGTGGTGAAACTGGATTTTAAGTTATGGATAAGAGAAATGCTCATTGGGAAATTCAAATTCACAATTACATACGATGATTGGACTAACTGCTTTTTTTACGGTGATGCACAGGCATTTTTGTACTAAGTACACACAAATCTTAAACTGCAGCTAACTTAAATTCGCACCTTGACAGCAGTCAAGATTGGGTCTGGCATGAGACTCCCGTGTTTTGCCTCCATTGTCTATACATTTGTAGAACCTCCGACAAACTGAGAATCACATTATCACGCGCATGCGCCTAAGCACCAGTGGGCTATATTGGGGTGTAGCCCATGTACCTATCTAATATAATTTAGATGTTAATAAAGCATATTAAATTACCGAGGAGATTTCTACAAATGATGCTATATCATTTGTATTTTGGATTTGAACTTTCCAATTTCCACTAATTGTAATAATTTGAAGACACCGTATGACTCATATTTCTTCAACATTTAAACCCCCTTTGGTATTTTATTGTATTTGAGAGATCAGTCACTTTGAATAACAATCTTTCACTTCAGCAAATGAATTGTCAAATTTTATTTTGACTTTAGTAATTTTTTGTTACCAAATGTCGCTTACACCGTTAAAAAGATTCTATTTTTTTATTACATCACCATGGTTTTTCGCAAAATCTGATTTTGACATTGGATCCAAAAGTACCAGCCAACAATTGTATGGCCACACTGTGATTATACAGGGTGCCCGTTTTTGGAGCTCCACCATGGGGATCTCGGTAACCATAAGAGATACGAGGTCGGTTAAATTGGGGCAAAGTTGCGCAATTTGGAGCTCAATAATATGCCGGTTTAAAATTTCAAAAATTCCGATTACCTCCGGAGATATCCGAAAAAAACCGGAATTTTGGAAATACGTTTTTATTTTTTCCTCGGCTTATTTGGTGACCTAATTCAAAATGAGTGACACTTCGTCGTTGCAACTTTTCCTCCTCTACAACCTGCCGATGTCATATTTGAAATCAGACGTTTCGATTTTCGACAATCATCATCAACTTTGGTTTTTCTTATGGGCACTATCTTGGATTTTCACATTTTTGAATTCAGCTTTATTTTCTGATTACGGTGATGTATCACATGTTAAGGTTCAGTGTTGCAGTTTGGGTGAAATATCAAAAATTCTGTTTTGCAAAGACTGCCTTGGATATAACATCCATACTTTTGTTTAACAAAGGCATTGTTGACAGTTCGATTTAAGTTGGCTTAACGTCACCTACAGTTACAAAATTAGTATAAATTTATTAACAAAATGCCCTTTTCAAATGAAGAAAAACGAGATATGCTAGAAATTTATTACGCTTCGCATCGAAATGCGCAAGTTACTTCGGAAAGATATTTACAGCGGTATCCAGAAAGACAACAACCAGCTCAAAATTATTTGTTATTCCTTCATAGAAATTTAGCCGAGTTTGGTGCATTTTCTAAGCCTCGAAGACGTGTTCATAGACCAAATGCGAATGAAGTGGAAATTTTACAGGCGGTGAGTAAATTGTTAAAACTTTCTCAAAAATAATAAACGGCAATGAATTGAATTCTTCATTAGATTCAAGATAATCCTTCAACTTCAACAAGGGCTATAGCAGACGAAATTAACGTATCACATCAAGCAGTGTGGAGAGTCTTGAAAAAACATAAATATCGCCCGTTAAAATTCATATCACCCAAGTCTTGCATCCAGGAGATACTGAACGGAGGGCAGCGTTTTGTAGGAATATCATGGCACGGTTGGAACAAAATCCCCATTTTCTTTCCAACGTGATATTCACGGACGAGTGCAAATTTACCAACTCAGGCATGTTCAATCGTCACAATGAACATGTCTGGTCCACTGAAAATCCACACGAACACCAAGGACGTCGACCACAAGCACGTTTCGGGCTAAATGTATGGGTTGGTTTATTTGGCGGTACGATCATTGGCCCATACATTTACGAAGACAATTTGACCGCAGATGGGTATTTGCACTTTTTAAGGACCTACCTTACGGATTACATCGATGACAACATTTGCCTCAACCGCTTGAATAACCTTTGGTTCCAGCAAGATGGTGCTCCGCCACATAATGCTAGGAGAGTGGCTGATTATTTGTCTGAAATATTTCCGGGTAGAGTCATTTCAAACAGTGGAGACATACGTTGGCCGGCACGTTCACCAGATCTTTCCCCATTAGACTACTATTTATGGGGAACTATGAAAGATCTCATTTATAAATCTGTACCCGCCGATATTAATGAGCTGCGAAGGAAGATCATCACAACTTTAAGGACCAAAATAAGAAGAAGGGACGTTTTAAGATCAATGCAGAATTTAAGAAGACGCATAGAGCTGTGCTTGGAAGTGGAGGGTGAACCCTTCGAGCACCTCTTATAATTTTCTTTATTTACTTGTTTCTCAAAATTTAGTTTTATCCTATGTTGTAAATTTAAAACATAATTTTCTCCTTTTTTATATCCTACTGTCAAATAAATAAATTTCTAGCATATCTCGTTTTTCTTCAGTTGAAAAGAGCATTTTGTTAATAAATTTATACTAATTTTGTAACTGTAGGTGACGTTAAGCCAACTTAAATCGAACTGTCAACAATGCCTTTGTTAAACAAAAGTATGGATGTTATATCCAAGGCAGTCTTTGCAAAACAGAATTTTTGATATTTCACCCAAACTGCAACACTGAACCTTAACATGTGATACATCACCGTAATCAGAAAACAAAGCTGAATTCAAAAATGTGAAAATCCAAGATAGTGCCCATAAGAAAAACCAAAGTTGATGATGATTGTCGAAAATCGAAACGTCTGATTTCAAATATGACATCGGCAGGTTGTAGAGGAGGAAAAGTTGCAATGACGAAGTGTCACTCATTTTGAATTAGGACACCAAATAAGCCGAGGAAAAAATAAAAACGTATTTCCAAAATTCCGGTTTTTTTCGGATATCTCCGGAGGTAATCGGAATTTTTGAAATTTTAAACCGGCATATTATTGAGCTCCAAATTGCGCAACTTTGCCCCAATTTAACCGACCTCGTATCTCTTATGGTTACCGAGATCCCCATGGTGGAGCTCCAAAAACGGGCACCCTGTATAGTCACTGTAATCGAAAATACAGTTCCTTTATATAGACACTGGCGACAATGGGGTGGCTTATTTTTGATTGGTTTTCTAGATCACGTGGTTCAGCCGCCATGTTTAGGCTAAATCACTTATGATACGTGTTATACGTTTGGCAGTACTGAAGTGTATTGTCAGTCTATGTCAAATTTGAGATAAGTAGGTTACGTTTTGTTTGTTATTTGACACTGACTGACGCAAATCTTAACCTGCAAATATCGAATGTTTTCAGTACTGTCAAACGTAAAACACGTATCACAATCGACTCTGATTACGGATTTGAATAAACTCCCATTAGAAATGTGCCTAAATATGGCGGCGGGGGTGTGGCTTAGTTGTATTGTCGCCACTGTCTATATAAAGGCACTGTAATAAAAAATATAGCCCCTCTATTTACAAATAGTAGCGACATCGTGGGGCAAACCTGATGCAAACATGAAAATACAAAAAGTTACTGAACGATACGAGCAACCGCTGGATATTTAAAATTTCAGTGTAAGCAGTGAAAAAATAACAGATTAATCGTTACAATTTTTTACTCAGAAAAACTACTATATACATTTTTGGTAGAATCTTTAAGTCCATTTTTAACAACAAAATACATTCGTGTGCGAATATACCTAACAATTTACATTTTTTTTTAAATTCCACTACAATTACCAAAGTTAACATGCAGATTCAACTGTAGAATCTAGTTTTCTAGTGCTTGCATATGAGTGTAATTTATTTTATTTATTGCAGAAACATTAGTTTTAAAAATTGCCTTATTTTAGTAAAAATTTTAAAAGTTAACCATATGAAACTGCGACTCTGAGAAATGTACATACAATTTATGTTTTAACCTATGTATGTATGTGGGGTATTTATAGCAGCTGCCGCCGCTGCCCATTTTAAGGTTCCACCGAGCCAAGTTAGAATAATATCTAACCCCGTACCATGAACCTTAAATATTGAGCCGTTAACAGATTAATTATTATAAATTTTTTTTCTCATAGAAAAACCGCTATATACATTTTTTGCTACAATCTTTGAGTTCAGTTTTTTAACAAAAACAACTGTAGAATCTGGTTTTCTAGTGCTTGCATATGAGTGGAATAAATTTTATTTATTTCAGAAACATTCGTTCTAAAAATGATTTCAATTACGGTAAAAATTTTAAAAATCAATGGCGATGGGGAAACTAAAGAATCTGTTCGAAAAGATTTTAGACGCAAAAGTGTGTTGTAATTTTGGATTTCAGGATTATCAGAAATAGTAATTAGATTTGCAAAACAATTATCGCAATGTACATTTCTTCAACCTTATAAAGAACATTACCCAATACATAAAATAAGGAATTCAATTCATTGTCTAGTATCTTAACATCGCTGCCTAAATCAGTATCTATAGTATTTTCATTTTCTTCCTCATTTGTAGCATCATCGATATCGTCAGGAATATGTTTTGGAAAACTTGAACAGAAACTGAGCATCAGACTCATAATAATTTGATGTGTGAAGAGATTTAGTATTTTGTCCTAAAGTGATTAGCCGTAAATTACATTTAAATTCCTTGACTGTGGGTTGCGGATTACGGGCCCTACAGCAACTAAATAAATTTTCTAGAACATCCTGAGTTAGTCTGTCTAACATAAAAAATTTCATCTTATACTCCTGCAAACATAATTCTTGCATGTTTAATGCTGTTTCTGTGGCTAGCAAAAGCCCACTTTGAAATGGCTTCCATGCCGTTCCATCCACATACATGTTGCAAATTATAATCTTAAAATTGTTAAAAAAAGTCAATTGTTAGCAAATAATCATTTTCATTTGCATGGCTAAGTGCAGATTTGAAATGCCGCCCAGTCACCAAGTGAAACCACTTGACAGTCAGTTTTATGAACCATGAAGTTGTATGGTGTGATTCAGGAAATACCTTCTTTGTTATTGAATAGTCGATGGTAGCAGCTACGTCATTGTTGAACAATTTGAAAGCCAGTGACACATTCATTGTTTCGAAGTTGGTTGGTTTTAAAACACTTGTTGTCAGATATGGTGCCAGTTTCAAATCATACTGTTCATCAAAAGCTAGTAATTGTTCAACAACATCAAGCGACACATATGCACCCGGAAGCTTGTATTTTTCTATTATTTCCTGTCCAAAACTAAAAATATGTTGATTTGTCAACGAATTTTGTACATTCTTAACCACATGGCACGGATCTGGCATAATAAAGAGTTTCTTTTGGTGTACACAGGGATGCTGTATATAGTTTTGTATTTTTGAATTTCTACTAGCAGTAATGTTGAATAACTTCCATACACATTTGTTTACAGAACCCATGTCTGATGTTAAATTGTCTATAAAAATATTAATCGAAGCAGAAGTTTTGATAATATTAATAATTTTTTCTTTTAGAAAACCAGAATGTGTACTATTTCCTGTAAATTCAAAAGCAATTGTCTTTTCCAGTGTGAACAATCTCCACGAATCATGAAAACTAATGCATGCGCTGCATATTTGTCATATTGTCCATTACTTGCAGGTATTGTTGGTTGTCTTATAATTTCCCCTAGCTCTGGATCATAGGCGTAACCAGGTCTTCATTTCATCTAGAAGAAGGCTAGCATGTCTATCCTTATCAGGCATGCATGCTACCTAAAAAATTAATAATTGTAAGTCCAATACTTTTATCTACTCCTACTGCACAATGGCCATTAATTATGATTCATAATTCACAGTTTGCAGCCAATCATAAAATTCTATTTTCATTATTCAATAGTTTGCAAGTTGCAACCAATCAGAAAATTCTATTTTCATTACTCAATAGGTTGTAGCCAATCACAAAATTCATTCTTATTATTAAATGACTTTTGAAGTTAACATCTGTCACAAATGTCATAATTTGGAAATATGAACACAAGACTCCTATTGCATAGGAGTAGATAAAATATCGTATTATATTCGCGATTATGGCCATTATTCACTCAGATGACTTGCGCCACGCGCCTTCGGCTTGTGGCGCAAATGTCATCTTCGTGAATAATGGCTGTCATAATCGCTCATATAATAATATACTATTATTACTTTACACATGTGTCGTACTTTCGCTTTCATATTTTTTATAATGTCTTGTAATACGCCGGGTTGAAATTTCATACTTTGGATATGTCGTTCTATAGTTCTGATACATGGGAAGGGTAAACTTGTTTCAAAATTTCTTGATATCCTGAAGTACCACATGCCATATATAGCTTTAAAGCTTTTTGCAGCCTATCACCGGACCAAGAAAACCCTTCTAAAGATCCCCTGTGTCCCACAAATAGTAACTGATCCTCATTAAAAGTATTTCGAATATGAGTTTCTAGAGCAAGCACTTTAGCTTCTAATTGATTATTTTTTTAGTGCACATTGCAGTTTTCTTATTATTTGTTGCACATCAAGGGCTTGCTCACCTTTTTCAGTTGCAATGGACCCCTACAAAAGCTATTTGTTGAATATGTGACATCACATAAGTCATCAACCAACATCATGTAGTGCAGCATTATCTTTATATGCAGTTTGTGTAGCATTTTCTTTATTTGCAGGCTGCACCAACAGTAAATCAGGGACAGCATTATGTTTCAGCATCTTACGCCCTTTCTGAACCATGTGAAAATCCGACTCTGAGAAATGAACCTGCAATTTATGTTTTAAAGTGTATGTGTAGTCCGCAAGTTCGCAAGGAAGTCCGCAAGTAAGTCCGCAAGTCCGCAAATCCGAAAGTAAGTCAAATTACCACTTACTTCACAAACTCTCAAATCGATCGCGTTTTGTACGTGATCACGTTGAATAATATTCAACCACGCATTTTCCTACTTTCATTGTGCTGAAATCCTTTTCTGCCACTAGTTTTACATTTGTCAACACAACACCATGGCATTTCTACGTCCTTGACTTCAAATTAGCGGCCGAAGAGGAAAACACGACAAATGTCAATGTCACAGGTTATGCAACTTCCTTGTCAATTTTTAAACATGCTAGGGACTTTAAGGGATACCAACGTGATTTTGCCTCAGCGGCAACATCAAACGTTGTCGCTACTATTTGTAAATAGAGGGGCTATAATCACAAACATAGAAAAAAAAAGCTATAGAATGCAAAGTTCCAATAAATTTTTGTGTCCATTATTGGCCCACCGGACACAAGGCAAGAGATGGCAGTACACTATTTTTCTTTAGAAATGAGATCTACTTATAAGCCGTTCACGACGTTTTTGGGACAGAGTTGGCTATGATGTTTTCTTTTCATGTTGGACTAACTGATTCGATGATGTAGCGAATGCAACTTTTTTTTTCTGTCAGTGTCTGTTCGACATTTTCTTGCCACCACATTGCCAAACTTATTATTTTAATATTAGTGAGAAAATAAATGATTTATCAAATGTGTAAAAATAATTTAAATTTCCGTCAAAGGAAAAGTCAAAATGCCCAAAATAATTTTGTTACAACAAAAAATTTCCATTGAACGATGCTACTTCCACTTTGAAAGGGACATGCCAAATTTAAAAGAACGCGAGTGGATGTGGAGACTAGAAAATATCCGGCAACAATGTACCTATTCAGAAAATATAACCTTAAACTGAAAACAACCTAACCTAACACAAAAAGTGTCAATTTCCATGAGGGAGTTTTGTTGCAACAGAGGTTCTGCCAACAAAATTACTAGATGGTTATAGTCTCACCTGACCCAAAAAGATCGTGAACGGTTTATACCATACATCATTTTCAAATGTATGCACAAAATTTGACATTGTCAAATAACTTAAATACATGTAATTATTATAAATATTTTAAAATGAAACTGTGCGCTATTAAAACTTGTTACAACCCAGGTTCAATAAGGCACCGATTCCCCAACACCATAAAAAATTTAAAAAGTTTTGAACAATGGCTAAAGTGCACTGGAAATCAAGAATTATGGACATTAAATTATACAAATATTTAAATTATACAAATATTTACAGCAGTAAAACAGTATGCTGCCTCCACTTTCAAGAAAATGATTTTAGTAGTACTAATAGTAAACTTAAAAATACTGCAGTGCCTAGTTTGCGGATTCCAGTTGGTAAATTTAACGTTCTCTAATTAATATTATTTGTTTTTTAGAAAAAATTACCCTTTCTAAGATAAAGGTTTCGGATGCACATTCTTTCGGCGATACTACCTCTAATGATACTTTTTCTAAAGTTCACATTTCGGACAAGGAAAATGTGTGTGATTCTTCCTCACAAGCATTTGGTAACGACGTACATCTCAAAATTCCAAGTAAAAGAAGATACACCAAATCAAAACATATTTTACATAAGAACAAGCACAATTGTAATTCTGTGATGCAGCTTAAAAATGCTTTACGTGCCAGCAAAAAGAGATCTCGTTTATATTTCCAAAAATTAAAACTTGCAAAAAAATTTCATAGTAAATTAGAAAGTAAAGTTCTAGGACAAGACGCGATAAATTCCTGTTTAGGACAATTAAGAAAACGAAATATAAAACCAAGAGGACGTAGGTATATTACAGATGAAAACATGTTTGCACTTGCTTTTTTTAAACAGTCCGTGAGAGCTTATTCAATATTGAGAGAGTTTGCCCTTTCCACTAGGCAAACAATGATGGCAATGCTAAATAAAATTCCTGTAGATGCTGGCTTCAACAAAGTAATATTTGAAAATTTAAAAGATGCTGTTTAAAAATGAAATAACAGTAATAAAATTTGCTGTATGTTATTTGATGAAATGTCCATAATACCACATTTAAATTACGATCGGAGTACTAGTCAAGTGTATGGATTTCAAAATTGTTGTTCCAATCAAAATTTAGAAATTGCTGTCCACGTCCTCGTTTTATATTTTTGTGGTATATTTAAAAAATGGCAACAACCTATATATTTTACATTTTCCTTATCGGCTGTAAAATCTTCCGTTTTAGTGAACTTATTAAAATTTATCATTAGAGAAGTTCAAAATTGTGGTTTAAAAATTGTAGCTACAATTTGTGATCAGAGGGACCAAATCAAGCGACCATTAATGCACTTTTAAAAGAATCGTTCAAAATTTATGATAACCAAAACATGAATTCACAAAAAAGGATAATAATTGGAGGGAAGGAAATAGTGCCTCTGTATGATGTGCCTCATCTACTGAAAGGCGTTAGAAATCATTTATTAACTAAAGATTTGGTTTGGGAAACTGAAAATCAAAATTTCAAAGCCAATTGGGACCATACAAGAAGCATACCATCACGACGAATCATGCGGAGAACTTCGAACTCTAGTGAAAATTACTGATTTCCGTGTTATTCCAGAGAAGATTCCCAAAATTAAAGTTCGATATGCAACCCAAATTTTTAGTCATGCCATGGCCGCAACAATCTCGCTTCTGGTGAAAAAATGATATGTAATGGTATTTTACGTTGTTCGTAATATAAAAATACTGGTGTGATACACGCACACAACTTCCTTTTACAGTGATCTTATAATTAGCCAAAAATTTGATTTTTAATTTTTAAGCATTTGTAAAATTTTTTCAAAAATTACAAATTCTGCAAAAACAGTACAAAATAGAGAGTTAGTTGAAGAGACAAATTTTTTATAGAATTATAAGCTGAATTCAAAAATGTAATAGTATACCGGGTGTTCTGTAAAACAGTTTGCAATAAATTCGGGCCAACTCTTGGTTTAATTTAAGTTGTTTAACTTAAACTTAGTGAATCACTATAGAGATGAAATGTGATTACATATTTTTCGTGTTAAACACGTCAAATTCGTGGTCAGCAGGTCAGATTTTGTTTGTTATTTAACATAGGTTGACGCAAAACCTAACCTGCTAACCCCGAATATGACATAGACTACCTAAATTTTATTTTAGTTAAAAAAATGATAATCACAATAAATTTAAAAAAATGGCCGAATTTATAGACTATAACAGCAATACTACTAGTCGCGTTTAATCATTTTTCTCAGGGTCATCTTCTTAAAGTGCATTTCTTAATCTCTTCTATTACCTTTTTTATTTGTACCCCTTCTTCCATTTCCTGCTCATTCATTTTGGTGAGCGTTTACTGCCACTGATTCGGATTACCATCGATGTAGATTTAGATCAAATTTGAATTGCCACCAGCGTGAAGTACTACCGGTGTGGATTCCCACCTATTTGTATTATTATCCGTGTGAATTTACATCCCACTAAAACTACTACCGAATTGCTTTACTACTGCTCTTAGCAATTTTGTGGCAGATATATGAAATACCAGCGAACTAAAGTACTATTGACTTGGACTACCACCGATACGGATTTACGTCCGACTGTAATTACCAACGACGTAGACTGCCCCACTGGAAGCACCTCCGGAGACAAACTTGCATTTTTTTTCGATATTGATAATTGAGTAGCAACTTATAGAGTAGTTGATGCAACTAGCCTTGAAAGACTTAATTTTTCGTTACAAAATCGTTGATATAGTAATAAAATGTCGCCATTAGGTTTTACCTAGTACTTATATTTCTGTGGAAATGTACCTTATCCTCAGTTCCGTTTACACATAAAATAAATGTCTTACGCTAGCAAGTTGAACTAACGCCTATTGCTTAGGCAACTTGTTGTGTTGTAATGCAAACGGATCAATAGTTTCCAATCGGTGGTGTTTCAGTTCAATGACAAATATTAAAATAATACAAATTCGGAAGTAAAACAACTCGGTGGTATTTCATGAAGTGTTGTAGTCAGAGAATTAAAAGAAAATTCATTCGATGGTAATTCACAGCGGTGGTACTGCCCAGTCCATTTTCAAGTACTTTCTTTTCGCTCATTCACATAGACCTCCGGTATTCTTCTACCTTCAGTTCTAGTAGTCGTAGTATTCTGAATAAATCTTTTCTTGTTCTTACGTACAGGCCAAACATTGATATTTGCAGTTGAAAAATATCCCCCGTGTGTATCTCTTCCAGGATTAAGGTAAACAGCACTGTAGATAGCCTTAATTGGAAGTTTTTTTTAAGGGCTATCCTCCATTATAACTCTGTTTTCTGTTCTTCCTCGAGTCATTTTTACCAGTTTCTAGGAAGAGTACGTGATGCTTTATTTTCTGTTCGCAAGTGTCATTCTGCAGCCCCCTAACTGTAAAAGTGTATATATAGTGGATCTTTCTTACTGGGGTACTGCCCCGCTATATCTTTCTTGTTTATTTATTTATTTGCGTATAAAACGAGCCCTATAATTTCTATGTTTCCCTATAGGTAACATTAAGTAGCTGTTCCATGCTTCTGGCATTTTTCCTTCCTTTCAAATATTTTGTGTCAGTTTGTATAGTTGCGTCATCAATAATTCTCCTCCGTTCTGTCACTTCGCCAGACATTTTATGGGTTCCTGATTTTTTATTGTTTTTAGCTATTTTATTGTCTCTCTTATGTTTAGTTCTGTCGGTGCATTCAACTATACTACAGGACTGGTAATGGTAGATAATTTTAGATGAAGAACTACAAAATTCCGAATACAATTGACAGTTTTTAAGTGCAATATAAAATGAAAATAACTGTCTAACAGTACCCACAATGTTTTATTAGGCTAAGCATAAAAATTAAAAGATCGTATCTGGCAGAGCACAAATTTCATAAACATTGTAGTTTAATAATGAAATGATATTAAAACCAAGTCTAAATCCCGCATTTAAATTCAATGGTTGCGTTACCTTTATGCCATTAAGAGAATACGTGATTTAAGTGAATTTACATTAAATATAAACAGACACTTAAATGGAAGATAATATAATCAAAGCCCGGAATATGCTGTGCAGGCATACAATATTAGACAGAAGACTAAGTTGATCTCACATTAAATTATATTAGTGCATTACGTTTAGAAAATAACCGGATCTATTAACATTAATTAGTAAACATCGTTCCTTACGTTTTTTCTATAGTTCTGTTTTTCTTGGTAAATTGAAAATTGTTGAGGCTCCCTCACCTTATCATCATGTATACAGGATGCCGGTTATAATGCGACCTTTTATTACTGATAAGTATCCATTGTTAGTGAAATATGTTCTAAATGAATACTTTTAATTATTCCAACTTTTGCATTTCAACTGGTGATATTATGTCTACCTGGACCTATATGACATTTTAATGGTTTATATTTCTTCTTAAGTAACTGTTCAGTTTTCTTGTTTGGAGAAATAAAGAATTCGTTAAAAGATATAAGTAAATCCCTTGTTCAAATGTTTTGACCATTGTTTTATAGCAATCTTGTTATTATAAACTAATTCTGTTGCCCCAGATTTCCAGTTTTGTTCCATTTTTATACTATTTATTAGACCCCTGACAAATGGTGGTCTACTTATACTTTTCTTCTCTGTCATTTATTATTCTTTTAATCTCTTTCGCAGCTCCTTCTCTTGCTCATGTATCACGCTTTAGATCCATGTGTAATAATTTGCTGTATTATGCTTTTGCAGAGTCGCATATCGAATATATACCTTGTATTTATAATGATCCTAGCGACCTACCGCTATAGTACATCGATTGTTCGTTTGTTAAACACCACGAAGGCCACATGCATATTCTCCTTGCTTTTGCAATGGTCCTAGTTGCCTGCCGAAATTTGTATAGGAAGTTGTAGAGCCTTTCGGTACCTTTTTGCCATTCTTTCAAAAACTACTCTGGGAGCTTTCCGTTGTTTGAATTTTCAGTTTTAATATTCGAGTTCTACCTAGTGATGATATAACCAATAACTTATTTCAAGTCTAAAAGGGTGTTGTCAATCGTAAGCCTATATTTCTGGCATATGTGAATAAGTCGTCCACCGTTGTCGTTTACTGCTTTTGCTCCATGTGGCCTTACTAATTTGTTATTCCTAGCTTTCCGAATTTTAACGTTCACGTAGCCAGCAGATAGGACCTTTTGGAATTCTAGAATGTTCCCTATTTTTTTCTTTAAAGCCTCTTCAAACTGATCTTTTATTATCCAGAGACGTTGTCATTTGGGCTGTATACTCCAAAGATAGCACTTATTTTATCTTGCCATGTGCTTGTTCACTTTTGTTATCTTCTCATCAATGGCTTCTCATGATTTCATGTTTTCAGCTATTTCTTCTTTATCATTATTGATATATCTGCTTTAGCTTTTTTGCTCTTTTTAACCCCTGGTGAGTATGCACAAAATCTTGGAAATCACATCCGTTGTCGTTCTTATACTTCCTTGGTCTAAAAGGTGGAGGAAGTATTACAATCGTAAAAAGTCACTTTCCAAAATTTCTTCTTCGTTTCACCGTCCTTAGATGACAAGAAACATTTTTTTCTCAGTTTCGACACTCTCACTATTGGCAGTATAGCTCAAAAGCTATTTGTTCAAGTAAAACGATATTTTCATACCGATTCGATGTGAGCCTGGTTCAAAACCGAATACAGGGTAAGCACTTTAAAATAGTAAAATGTTGTCTATGTCTGATTTAATTTAGGAGTAGACTATAACAATATTTTGCACATACCTCAAGTTTTGTCATTGACGAAAATAAGTAGTTTTGGTACCCAACAGATACAGAATAAACATTGTAAAAAGGACAGATGAGCGATTGCTGCAGACCGCTGTCACTATGGACGGAAAAGTGCAGCGATCGATGCGCGCTATACTTACGATGGATGTTTCGTGTAAAGCCTTTTGCATATTTTGTAGTTTATGAGATCACTTACTTTTTTTTTGATCATAGAAAAAACAAACTATAGAATGCAAACTGCAGACATTTTTTTGAGTCCGAATAGCGCCATTTGTTATCTTGTACCTGGTGCGATTTCCAGGCGGACTAGACGGAATGGTATTCAATTTTAAAATTATTATACAAAACCGTACAATAACTAAAAAATATGAAAAATTGTATATTATTTTGTACAAAATAAGTGCTTTATTATAAATTTGGTTTTTATATTTACCCACCCTCGTGTCTTTTCCACTTAAAATTAAATGTACTCCTTTTATATATAAAAATATTGTTACATTAACTATTTGATCTATAATTTCCTTTTCTACTTTGGTTTTGTGTTCACAATTAAAATTAAATTTTACGTGGTGTGGAATTACAGTTAAAATTTTGTATTTAATATTTGAAAAAGAATTCGCATTTCCTAGTACTATTTTAGATATATTATAAATTGCATTAATTTTTTTTAATAAAGTCTAACCTGCAATATTTAAGTCTTTTTTGTTGGTAATTGTATTCTTTTTCCCTTATAAATTTATAAACAACATCATCTTCCAGATATGTGCCAACAATTTGGGACCCACACGCCACATTTTAAATTTTTCAATTTTTTACCAACCTACCCAGATACATACCTAACCAATAACACTTTTATGCAGCGGTTTTTCTAACTCGAACTCCGGTAATTTTGATATACATAATGGGTAGCCTACAAGTTGTTACATGATAAAATAATCAGCCTGTATATTTTCAAATATTAAAAATTTCAAATTAAATTTCATTTTTATAATCACTACTATTAATTTTGTCTATTAATTTTTTTAGATTAAATAGGTCTGGTATATTGCTTGTTTCGCAGTTAATTCCAATTTCGATCCTAAATAATTTATTATTAATAAAGTTTTAAAGCTATCATGAAACTGCATTGTCGTCGGATTTACCGCACGACTCCTTATATTTCTAATTTTGCCAAAATAATTTTCTATAAGGTCTTGATTTAGAGCTCGAGGTAGAAAAAACTTGCATTTGCCGCTATCAACTAAAATTTCGTAAATATCTGAAAGTCCTTCCCAAGTATTAATACAATTTTTTAAACTTGGAGGAACTGGTTTTCTTCCATTTGCGTCTATAAAGTACATGTTTTTAATATTTTTAATGGCTTCATTCCCAAACTGTACATGTCCAGAATTTAGAGATGCGCCGCACAGCAAGGGCTTTCCACAGTTCGATAGTAACGTTCCTCCATTACAGCTGTCGAATAATTTGCCAAAAACATTTATAATTTTGGGGGTTCCGAAAGCTGTTTCATTTAATTTGTCATTACCTAAAAGAAAACGCCTTTTTACTTCCTTTTACGATAAAGGAGGTATTGGATTCACCCCAAAAATTCGAAATTGAGTTTTCAACAGATCTTCACGTTTTAGAGTCGCCTGATCCCAAAAAACATATATTTAATTTTTTTTTAATTTATTGTGATTATCATTTTTCTAACTAAAATAAAATTTAGTTAGTCTATGTCATATTCGGGGTTAGCAGATTAGGTTTTGCGTCAGCCTATGGCAAATACCTAAGAAACAAAATCTCACCTTCTGACCACGAATTTGACATGTTTAACACGAAAAACATGTAATCACATTTCATCTCTATAGTGATTTACTAAGTCTGAATTAAACAACTTAAATTAAACCAAGAGTTGGCTCGAATTTATTGACCACGACAGTATTACATACACAAAGTCATTCATAAATATGGTCAGTAAATTAAATGAGTGAAAACTGACCTCAGTAGAGGTACATTGCACGAAAAGTTAATTGATTACGGAAACCAATTGCATCAGGGTCTGGTGCACATTTTGAGAACCACTGGCTAAATCAGATGATTGTACAATGGCGGCCTGCCAATCGCTTGGCACTGTTTATGTTGGTGGCACTGTAAGTCTATGTCAAATTTGAGGTAAGCAGGTTAGGTATTGCGTCAGGTTTGACACAGACTGACGCAATACCTAACCTGCTAACCTCAAATTTGACATAGACTTACAGTGCCACCAACATAAACAGTGCC
Source organism: Agriotes lineatus (assembly GCA_940337035.1). NCBI lineage: Eukaryota > Metazoa > Arthropoda > Insecta > Coleoptera > Elateridae > Agriotes > Agriotes lineatus. Next base: position 24,234 of record CALNHX010003129.1, on the reverse strand, counting down.
AAGCGATTGGCAGGCCGCCATTGTACAATCATCTGATTTAGCCAGTGGTTCTCAAAATGTGCACCAGACCCTGATGCAATTGGTAGGTATTGCGTCAGATTTGACACAGACTGACGCAATACCTAACCTGCTAACCTCAAATTTGACATAGACTTACAGTGCCACCAACATAAACAGTGCCAAGCGAATGACATGCCGCCATTGTACATTAACCTACTTCACAAAGTGATCAAAATACCTAAACCACGACCTGCTGAAGTGAGTGACAACCGTCACATTAAACGATTTGGGATTGCCAGTTTTGGCCCTTTTTTTCGCCACATACCCACGATAACATTTAAATGACAGTGGCGGTCAAGCCTAATACGTGTTTTAAAAATGATTTTTTAAATGACGTATCAGTAGGATAAGGACCTATTGTTTTGAATATATAAATAATGTAATCTATTTATACTGCCGTGTATGTACTTCTTAGCGACTTACAGTTCTAATATTTTTCTTGAGAAAGGTATGGAATTCCCAAGAATTCGTAGATGAAGACATAATAATATTTTCAGACAGGTATTTTTATTTTTTACAAATTTGAAATTTGTTCTAGGTGGTAATAGTAATGAAGTATTTTATTCTGTGTGGTATTGCAAGGTTGTTAGTGTATTTATAATTTCTTGTAAATATTTTTGAAATTAAACATTTAAAAGTTATTTGTTTTATTGAATACCCATCTGTAAATGTAGTAATTAAAAATGTACTAAAGAAAGTGCAGACAATGCAGTGTGATTTAATAGTCTTCGCCCAGAAGAAGTTACTCGAAAACACCTTTCTGTAAAGTTAAAGCTACAACTAACAATTCCTTCTTCCAGTTTTCGTTGTTGATTGATATTTAAATAAAAATAGAAAATATAAATTGCTAAACAGGTACGTTGTTTGAAGGATCAGTACGACAACTTGAATTCACTTTTCAAACCATATTTCCATCGTAAAATTTGATTTGAAGGAAATTGATAAGGTATAACCCTCTATCTAGGTATATAGAAGCGCTTCCCATTTTAACAATTATTATATGAATTTTCCCAGCTAATACATGCTAGCAAAAATTTCGGCAGCTGCAGGCATCATGTTCCCAAACCACCAGCCACGTGTTTAGCGGCCGATTCTTTGATAACCGAAGCCGCTGTCTTATAAATTAATTAAGCAGACGGGCGCTCATGTGCGTAACCAAGCCGCCTTCAAATAAGAAGAGTCCCTTGATTGCAGCTGAGCGGAGCTTATATGATGGTCTGCTTGTCGGAAATTTAGATGTCAATCAAAACGCTCGTTAGGGCATTAAAAAGGCAGTAAATTTCATTTTAGGTTTGATATATCAGCCATAAAACACACGTGTTGAGCAGAAAACCCCTTCTCCCAAGCTTAGCCAAAAATCGGTCACGCTATCTCTCATCCCCGTAGGGCTTCAGTCAATCACAATGCTGAATTAATGGCATGCTCCATTTTAAACCAATAGTTGCCTTGCGAACATCTGATTGTTTCGCGCTACGACCTGGCGTCCCTTTTACCATCACGGAGCGGCGTCCGGATTGTGAAAATGAGTTTCTAGGAGTCTTCGGCAGGATTCGTGTGTATTAAATGAGACCGCTCCGGAGCAAGTTGTTTAGTTGGTGTTGAATGGCTTTCAAGTCTGTGTGACCACAATCGGTTCAAATTTCCAGAGGATATCTTCTCATTCCGCTGCTGCGGGATTAATAACGGGGCCGATCAGCCTGGGCCACTTAGAGAGTACGTGCCGGAGTATCGTATCGTCTACTGTTCCTATGGCAAGTGGATTTTCTGTTGAAGGGATCAGCCGTGTTGCCCAAGCCCTCGCGCGAATCTGCATCGCTTGTTCATTTCGTTTCTATCGGGCTTCCCGAATTCCCCAGTAGTTCCGGCAGCCATAAAGATTCTAGCTCGTTCCAGAGGGACATCAGCAACACAAACCACAGCCAGGATCATTGGAAAGTACTGTGTAAAATTTGCATTAATATTGACACTAATCAGTTTCGCTAAGTGAAATAGTGCCGCGGAAGAAAATTAAAGTGACGCATGTTTGAAAGACTTATATATTTAACCAGTTCTAAAATACCATAACGTCATGTAGGGCTTAGGAATCAGTAATTAAGTCAGCTCTAATCTATGTACAAACGTAATTTTGATGTTTGACGTCAATAGATTGAATTAGAATTACTCCATGTTTTTTTTTATCTGACGGTTGTTGCATGCGGTCTTTCCTGTATTTCAGTGTAAGTTTCATCTGGGACAGCGCTAGAAAGGACGTCGCTGCAGCTGTTGACAACACACATTAGAATGGGCTTCTCTTTCCATTTTTAAGAAACCGTCCATTAGGCATTACATCCTCCTTTATATGCGACCGAGCCCTTTCCCGGTCTAGCAAACGAATCTCGGAATAACCTACGCCCTTCTCGACTAATCCAACCGGCAACCCTTTATTACCGCCATCAAGTCACGATTAAGGACGGGCTGGACTTGTAAACATCCTATATTGTCGTAATCTCATTTAATCAGGTAATACAATACAAAACGAAATAATAAACAATAATAACGAATAAATTAATCAACAAATTATACGATGAACGTAAATAACGTAAATGAGGAAATACACGGAAATACTATCAGAACACTGGTAAAAAACACAATAGAAAATTAAAATAGAAAGTACACGGGAGGGCTTTATATTATTGTTGCAAAATTTTAAGAAACGTATAGTTTAATCAAATATTTGCATCTTAATCAATGTGATAATTGATGTTACACTGCAAATTTGAAATTCCCGCTCGTGGGTATACAGTGCTCTCAGGATAATCGCGAAACTTCACATACGCCCAGGCCGTATAAAGTGACGTTTGTCAAACAATTCAGCAGGCCGCGGCCCACACAAATCTGGCCTTATCGCAACCATATGTGAGGACTTACGTTCATAGAAATTAGTTCCAGTGATCATCAATCTCTTTAAGCAAGTAAAAGTTTTATTTTTTGTGGGATTATTGTCAATTTTTTACATATAGCTTACTATGCAAAGTTGTTTTGTTTGATGTCTTGTAACTACCCGCAAATTTAGTGACCATACTTATGAATTACCGTGTATATGATGCATTATTCCAACAAACATAAGACACTATACGTAAATTATATAATTATAAAAACTTGGTTGTTACCAATATTTATAATTATAGCATTCATTCTCATGGTTTCTTTAAACATTACGATTAGAGCGCTATGCACTGATTTTACACTTATATTCTTAGAAAAGTGATTCACGAGATTTTCCAAACTGATTTTAAAACCTTGCGAATAATTTAACCCCTAAAAATAGGCTCTACATCTTGGCGAAACCGAGAGACACATGTTATAAATTTGTAACCGACGATGCTCCCCACGCAATTTCTGCAGTTTACGCCCCCAATTTCATCCCTTGGCTGCCATTCATAACCACTCGAGTTTTATTGCTTCCTACTTCCTGGATTTTATGTAAATAATTTCATTATTGCATTTTCCGCAATAGAATAAAGCACATAAAGCACTAAATAGTAATTCAAATCAATACTGCACTTACACAAAGCTGTACTCCATACCTACACCCCCTTCCATTATTTCATAATCCTACGTTCTTGTAAACGTGGTAAATATGGTAATATCATACTCGTCAATTTCGAACCGATTTAGTTGACGAAAAGTGCTGAATATGTTCGAAAATTCTATTAACATCTATACAACTATATTTTGAATTTTTTTTACTTGATCGTTCGACCGTAATTTAAAAAATAACTTTGTGATACATAATTGAATCTACTTTAAAAATGTAATGACTCTACTTTTAAGATTGAAAATTTGATATGAAAACAACTTTCTATCGTCGTAGATTATTTTGCTAAAATTTTGGTTTGGTGATAACTATCGTGTAAATTACTTCGCCTACGCGATCTACGCCAAACATGCAAAGCATCGAATTTTATGAGGCAGTTTCTGAAAGGGTTACTTTTCATATTTTCATTAATTAAGCCGGGCCTATTCGCATCCAGTCTTGCCCAGTTTTGCCGCTAACTAATCCGCCCTCCCACATGCGGAGTCTAAACACCAATTCGTTATCCTCGTCTTATCTCCCCAATGTCCCTCACGACTAGTAGTTAAATTAAATTTCATGTTTAAACTAACAAGCCCACTGTTGGAGCTTCCAGGCATGCACCCTAGTAAGGGAGGGGTGAGCGCGGCAGGGCGGCTCCAGGTAGTTTTAAGTAAGAAGTAGTCGTTAAGTAACTGTACATAGTTAAAGACGGTCTCGTACCAGTTCGCAGCACATCAGCTGAGAAACATAGCCCAAATCAACGGCACATCGGCTGTAAAGGGTTAATAAAGTTTCTGTAATATACTGGTGCTTTTTTTATTTACGTTATCGAATAACAAACATTAACATTTGGTCCTTCGAGCCGGATCACCGGTAAATTAATTTAAAAAGTGTGTTCGTTCGTCGAAATTCCTGGAAATCGAGCTCCATCAGCCGCACAACAGCAGCACCAACGAGGGACGTTTTCCTATTGCACATCAGCACCTTCAAGACGACGACTCCGATCAAATTCTCTGCATATCAGCAGCATCAAGGCCAATTACATCAACTACACATCAGTAGAAAAACGGAGGGCATTAGGTCAAACAGGTCAGTGACCCTTTCCATAACTCTATTTCACCCGTCCTATCATCGGAGAGTGTATATCTTTGTCGCCGTGCAGTCTATTCTAATATTTAATTGAAATGGCGGCGGAATTAGGAACCTTGATTCACAAACGGGGTCATGTTAAGGCTAGATTGACAAAAATAGCAAATTTTGTAGGTAATTTTGAACAAGGGGATAATGTTAATCAGTTGAAGGTACGACTTCCCATGTTAAAGGAGATTAACGATCAGTTTAATAGCTTGCAAATGGAAATCTTAATGATTAATCCAGATTTGTCAGAAAATGATGATCAGGATAATTTTGACACGCTGTATTTTAATACAGTATGCGCAATTCAATCAATTTTGGAAGATCATACCGGTTCTGCGTCACAGAGAGTTCCTGCAGAAAATTCGCGTGAATCGCAATTTAATATCAAATTACCAATTTTAAATTTGCCCGAATTCTCCGGAAGGTATTCAAATTGGAGAGCTTTTTATGACACCTTTAAATCGCTAATCCACGATAACCACAAATTAAATGATTGTCAACGTTTTCACTATTTAAAATCCTGCCTTAAGCAAGAACCTCTGCATGCAGTTGATGCATTGCCTGTATCACAAGCTAATTATACCTCTGCTTGGGAAATTCTAAAACGAAGGTATGAAAATAAAAGGTTAATCATACAAGAACATGTTCAGTCTATATTAAAATTGTCAGTTATTTCTAGACCATCTCATACTTTGCTGCGCCAATTGGTAGACAAGGTAAACTCAAACATGGCAGCATTAAAGGTTCTAAATTTACCTGTTGATTCTTGGGATGCACTTATTGTTCCAATTTTGAGCGAAAAATTAGATTATACCACTAACAAAGAGTGGCAATCGTGTCTAAATAGCGAGATTCCAACTTTAAAGGAATTTATAACATTTTTAGACAAACGATGCGAAGTACTCGAATCGTTAAGCTCTTTAACAAGGCCACATCAGGCGAATCCATCAAACAAAGTAAGCTTAAGGGAAAAACCACCTCGTCATGCTTCATACTTGAATATCAACAAACCGTCGTGCTTTCAATGTAAACGCAATTCGCACAACATATATCAGTGTTTAGAATTTTTAAAATTAAGTGTTCCCGATCGCCTTAAGCAAGTCGAGAAATTCGATTTATGCTCAAACTGTCTCAGAAATAATCATAAAACAAATGATTGCCGATCGACCTTAAAGTGCCGCGAATGCAAACAAAGGCATAATAGTTTGTTACATGTAGTTCAAAATGTTACAACGTTAGCAGAGGTTAGCAGTGCCTCTCAATTGAATGAATCGGAAATAGTGCCATCAACATCAATGATATGTTCAAACAAGGACATTAATACGACTGTATTGCTATCAACCGCTTTAGTCAATGTCAGTGATAGCAAGGGAAACTTACACGAAGCTAGGGCACTTTTAGATGTAGGTTCTCAAAGTAATCTCATAACTGAGAACTTAGCAAAAAAATTATCTCTGAATCAAGTGAACACAAATATTACAATTGCGGGTATTAATCAAGGTCTCAGTTACGTCAAAAAAATGGTAGAAGTCTCTGTCAAGTCCCGTCATAATAATTTCACTGCAGAAGTGAAATGTCTTATAGTGCCGCAAATTGCACAAGATATTCCGTCGCGATCATTCAGCAGGGCCATGGTTCAAATCCCCGTAAATCTCAATATTGCTGATCCATATTTTAACCAAGCAGGCCCCATAGATTTATTGCTAGGTGCCGGGCTATTTTGGGAAGTTCTTTGTGTGGGCCAAATACGAACGAACAACCATCAACCTTTCTTACAGAAATCGCATTTTGGATGGCTAATCGGGGGCTCAATAGAATTTGCTTTAAGTACCACAAGAACGTCGTGCAACCTGAGTACCGCAAGCAGATTAGAAAATAGCTTAACTAAATTCTGGGAACTTGAACAATACTCATGTCAAAGACACTTGTCTGCTGAAGAAATAAATGTGGAAAACCACTTTAGGAGCACTTTTCATCGGGATGTAAATGGTCGGTTTGTAGTAAGACTTCCGTTTAAAAACGATAAGCTGGCCTTGGGCGCGTCTTACCAAAATGCGTTAAAGCGATTTTATAATTTAGAGCATAAGTTAAACTGTAAGCCAGAAATAAAGCAGCAATATATGGATTTTATGACGGAATACAAGCATTTAAATCACATGGAATTGGTTCCGGAACATCAATTAAACGTGCCGAGTTGCTATCTTCCTCATCACGCGGTGTTTAAGGAATCTAGTTCAACCACCAGGCTAAGAGTGGTCTTTGACATGTCGGCGAGGACTAGCAACGGGTCGAGTTTAAACGACAATTTAATGTGTGGACCAGTGATTCAACAAGATTTATTTTCAATTTTGACGCGATTCAGGACCTTTCAATATGCGTTAACGGGCGACATAGCAAAAATGTATCGCCAAATACAAATTCATCCGCAGCAGGCTGATTATCAAAGAATATTATGGCGAAATAATTCCAATGAACCCCTTCAAACATACAGGTTGCTTACACTTACATATGGTACGAAACCAGCCAGTTACATCGCAACTCGATGTTTGCAAGAACTAGCTTTACAAAATCAAGTTAATTATCCTCTAAGCAGTAAAATTATAGGTCGCGATTTTTATATGGACGATCTCATTACGGGCGGGAATGAATTAAATGCGCTAATAACGCTAAAGGATGAAATAATTGACATTTTGGCACAAGGGGGGTTCGAATTGCGTAAGTTTGCTTCAAATGAAAAACAAATCCTTTCGGGAAGTAGTGGTATAAGGCCAGATAGTGTAATTAATTTAGATAAGAATGGAGAAACTAAGACGCTAGGATTAATTTGGAATTGTGATGGTGATTTTCTAAAATACGAAATTAAAACACACACACTATGTAGTAAAATTACTAAACGTTCGATTTTATCCTCGATAGCTCAGATTTTTGATCCTTTAGGTCTTATAGCACCAGTATCGATGAAAGCAAAGATTATAATGCAAAAATTATGGTTATTGAAAATAGCTTGGGATGAGAGCGTACCCATGGATATTCATTCGACGTGGACTGAATTTTTAAGTCAACTGTCTTATTTAAACGATTTACAAATCAATCGTAAAGTAGTGTCGTGTTTTCCTTTCAAATCAATAGAAATCCACGGCTTTTGCGATGCCTCAAAATTAGGTTTCGGAGCTGCGATATATATTAAGACAATAGGCACTAATAATGAACATAGTTCTCAATTATTGTGTGCCAAAAGTAGGGTTGCGCCGCTGAAAACAGTCACAATACCGCGGCTAGAGCTATGCGCTGCTTTATTGTTAGCTAAATTAATGGATAGCGTTAAGAAAACGCTTAATTTAGACATTAAAAGGGAATATTGTTGGACTGATTCGACTATTGTATTAGCGTGGTTAGCGACAGAACCTAATACGTTAAATACTTTCGTCGCAAATAGGGTGTCTGAAATTCAGTCGTTATCTCAAATAGAAAATTGGAGCCATATAAGGTCGCGGGATAACCCTGCAGATGTTGTTAGTAGGGGTCTGCTACCTAGAGAATTAATCACCGATCGAACGTGGTTCTTTGGTCCGACGTGGTTGAATCAAGAATACCAACAACCAACTTTAGAGATAGGGAATGTTGAGATTATAGAGAAACGCAAGAAGGTTATAGCCTTTACAACAATGAATGTAGAGACGCAGTTCATTGACAAATTTTCATCTTTTTCCAAGCTACAGCGCGTGATAGCCTACTGTTTTAGATTTATTCAAAATTGCAAAAACAAGACAGATGCAAAATCAGGGCCGCTGGCATCTAATGAACTGCAAAAGGCTACGTTTGCTTTAGTTCGCATTGTACAACAGCAGGCATTTGCAGCTGAGAGATGGCAATTAAATAAAAACGAGGTAGTGGACAAATGTAGCCCATTAGCTTCTTTAAATCCCTTTGTAGGCGACGATGACTTAATAAGGGTAGGTGGTCGACTAAGAAATGCAGCTATATCGAATGATGTAAAGCATCCCATAGTTCTGCCTAAAAATCATCACTTGACCAGATTGCTTATTATCAGTGAACATGAGCGTCAATTGCATGCAGGGGCGCAAGCTACATTAGCGGCATTAAGGCAGACATATTGGATTATAGCGGCAAAAGGTGTCATAAGGCAAATCATTCATAAATGTATGAGATGTTTTCATGCAAAGCCCCGTACTATTGTGCAGAAAATGGGTGATCTTCCCAAAGATCGGTTGCAATTAACACGTCCTTTTTTAATATCAGGAGTGGATTACGCAGGACCCATTTTGGCCAAACAGGGTCGCGGACGCGGTAAAAGAACCATAAAGGTTTACATTGCGTTATTTGTATGTTTTGCCACTAAGGCAGTGCATTTGGAGGTAGTGAGCGATTTAACATCAGCATCGTTTTTAAGTGCGCTTAAACGATTTATCGCAAGACGTGGTCATATATCACGCATATATTCAGATAATGCGTCTACCTTCATAGGAGCCAAACGCGAATTGGCTGATTTGGCCCAATTTCTTAAAAATTCTAACTTTCAAAATGAATTGATAAGCACATTAGCTGCTAAAAATATCGAGTGGAAATTCATAGCACCTCGTGCGCCGAACATGGGGGGTTTGTGGGAATCAAATGTTAAGGCGATGAAATATCATTTGAAAAGGGTTATAGGTAACGCGCTATTAACATACGAAGAATTATACACTCTCCTTACCCAAATCGAAGCCTGTCTAAATTCCCGACCCCTCACCCCGCTGACCTCTGATCCTAATGACTTGGCCGCACTGACTCCTGGTCATTTCTTGATCGGGGAACCGTTGATGACAATGGTGGAACCCGATACAACCCATTTAAAATTAAATTGCCTTTCACGGTGGCAAAGAGTGGAGCAACTTCGGCAACATTTTTGGAAAAGGTGGCATAGAGAATATCTGCTTCAACTGCAACAGCGTTCCAAGTGGCGACAAAGGGCGCTCGAAGATATTCGTATAGGAAGAATGGTCATCGTGGCAGAGGACAACGTACCACCTCAACAGTGGCTCTTGGGGAGAATAATTGAGCTTCATCCAGGGGCTGACCAATTAGTGAGAGTGGTAACGGTAAAAACAGTGCGCGGAGTGTTACGAAGGCATTTAAATAAATTGTGCTTTTTGCCTCTAAATGAGTGAACATAAACGATTTGTGTATTAGTAATAGGGGTATATATTGTTTAATTGTAAGAATCATTGTATATTGTGCTTTAGGTGTAGGAATTGTTTTATACAGTCTTTATTACGTTATTGTACATAATATTATTAATTCTTCTTGTTTCGAAGCCTAAAGGACTTCAAAGGGGGCGGTATGTTGGAGCCTCCAGGCATGCACCCTAGTAAGGGAGGGGTGAGCGCGGCAGGGCGGCTCCAGGTAGTTTTAAGTAAGAAGTAGTCGTTAAGTAACTGTACATAGTTAAAGACGGTCTCGTACCAGTTCGCAGCACATCAGCTGAGAAACATAGCCCAAATCAACGGCACATCGGCTGTAAAGGGTTAATAAAGTTTCTGTAATATACTGGTGCTTTTTTTATTTACGTTATCGAATAACAAACATTAACACACCCTTTAGCACCGAACTTATAAAGTTCAATTGAGCAGCTGGTTTTCCAGACAAAATGTCTGCTCTTAACATTTAGGTTCTTAATACAGCGACGTCTACAAGCTTTCCACTTGACTGGCGACCCTTCACTGTAGTTCCCAATATCGAACCGCTTTTCCTAGGGCATCACAATGAAAACTAGAAGAAATTCCGAGAAAAATCCATCAGGAGCAATTTTCCTCACTGGCCTGATACGTTATTTTTTCTCCAGCCCTTATTTTCGTAAAAAAGCTAAAGCCTCAGTGCATAAAAAGGGTCGTTAAATCATCATCAGTATTCTGGTTATGAAAAGGGCAGACTGAGGACCTTTTCGACTCGTTTAAGGAACCTTGATTGAATTATGTCCTGATTCATTTTAATTAAACGCAATTAGACGAGTTTGTGTCTGTAACGAGGACAATATTGCTTTATGGATGATAGAACAATAAAGGCGCATGGCCGCATTCTTATCCGCTGTAAAACTGACGAGAACCTCAGATTCGAGCGCACGACTGGAATCCATAATTAATTAAATTTGCAAATTTCGAGATCTCTTCATGGAGCAAAATGATGTTATGAGAATATTAATTTTTTCGAGCTTCCATAAAAATACGATCTCTTGTTTGCGCTGAAAATAAGTAATTTCACAAACGGTAAAAGATGATAAGTCTAGCGCGAACCATATCCATCACTGCTTTAGTTATTTTACCATTTTAAATGAAAAATAAAATACTATGTCGACCGACTAATGATTTTCTTCCATTCATTATACAACGCATAAGAAAGTCACTTTTCAGTAGTATATAACATTTAAAGTATATATTTTAATAGCTATTAACATATCTAGGAATGTTATGAGTATCATAACTGCCGCAGATGTTGTATTGAAATCCGAGTTCGCAGAGCCAGGATTTTAAAACATCTAAGGCTGTTATGATTCATAACATCCGTGATTTGTTCAACAGTTTATCGATTGCCATGTAGGGTAATGGTTGCCATGTACGGTAATGGACTATTACCGTACAGATCAGTTATGATTTAGTTACCAGCCTATTTTTCTATATGTAAACAAGAGATTAATATCCTGCAACCGATAAAAAATGTAACATGCTCGTATTGTCTCTCAGTTATGCATATTTAAATGTGCTAACAATTTATTTTTACTACGACCATCACTAAAAGTTGGCCTTTTAGCGCTAGATTTTTTCACTAAAAGTGACGTTTTATAATTTAGCGTGCTTAAAGAGATCAGCTGTTTACTTTTAGCACATATTATAAAGTGAAGTGGAGTTATAAAACTACAATTTCGAACTGGAAGTGAGATTGTAAACTTATTCTAGTTACTTGTTGCGTTAGATGTAAAGTGTTTTTTAAATAATTAAAGCGTTATGTAATGAATAAAGTCAGATATGTAGTATTAATAATTACTTCTGATAACTGATTTTGAGAGTACTGGCTCCACAAACATTCACCTGCGCGTTAAGGCCATCTCTTTATTATGTCATAAATTATAACTGTCATAAATGCAAACCTTTGTTAAAGCGACATTTATGAATTAATAACAGAAAATTTAAGCTCGTAGAAAAATATTGTATGCAAACTCGTGCTAAAAGTGTTATTGCACTCGACATGTTATGAAACTGAGCCTTCGGCATAATTTTCATGGCTCGTGCATAAACATCAACTTTTAGCACTTGTTGCATAAATAGCTATTATTGCTTAAAAGTCAGAAACATTAAAGTAACAGTTTGTAAATATTAGAATAATCTAGAGGTAGCATACCTCCAGGAAGATAGTTTAGAACAGATGCAGAACTGGGCAATTGTTTTTATTGTATTTTAATCTTGCACAAGATACTTTTACCAGGTTAGTTTTAGTGTAACTAATAGTTATTTACACGTATACAAGGCCGGAAGAGTAAGATTACGCCCGCAGCCAAAATTTGAGGCCCAACGGAGGAGGGCCTTTATTTGGCTAATGGCGTAATCTACTTCCGGCCTGAGATATCTACAACGTTTTACGCACAACTGCATGGAACAAACACTTAAGAATATATTTAGGTTTTTTTTAATGCCACACTTAAGGAGTAGGGCGGTAAAGTAATTTGCGGGCCGCAAATTACTTTACCGCCCGTGTTCTTATTTTACCGCCCTCAAATAACATTACCGCCCGCCGGGCGTAAAGTTGTACTTACGGTCGTGGTAACCAAGATGTAACTTTCATTTACGGCACGGTTGTGAGTAAAAGATATATTGATTATACATTGATAATATGAAGTAAACAACATATTTACAATTAGTAATACAAAAAAGAGTTTCTACATTGCATAGTAGCGCAATGCTATAAGCAATGAATATTCGTAACAATTATTTTTGAAATGTTCAGCTATTTAGTCCTGATAATCTCTAAGAGAGCATGTATTTTTTAGTTATGTTATTTCTACATGAGCAATTCACAATATTTTATGTAAATATTTGGATCGATAGAAGCAAGTAATCAATAAATTCCCGATTTATAGAAACAATTCTAACTTAAATTACTAAGTTTTATAATTTTACCTCAAAGATGAAAGACGTTACAATAATTTATTCTCAGAAGAAGTTAAGTGCAGTTACTGATATTTTAAGTTCTTACTTACTGGTCTAGAAGAAGTACTATAACATGAATTTGACAAACGATTACAACTCGCACCCTTTGAAAATCTTATTTAATCCTTATTTTTCGTGTAAGACGACGTGTTTTCCTAGTCTTTTATTGGTTTCCGTCCCCACTTTCTCTCTTTACTCTTGCTTTTTGTTTGTCCCTGTTCTTCTTGGTCGTCCTTTGGGTCTCATCTTTATGGTTTTGTTTTATACATTCCTTTTACGTGTCCAAATTGACCAACAGGTAACGCAGTGGGTAGAGCACCACGCTTGAAATGAGCAATATCTTGGTTCGAATCTATCGGTAGACAAACTTTTCCGCAGTCGAAAGTATCGGCACTGGAATTAGTGATCATTCTGACCTAACACAACCCATATTACACACACAAGGCATATTTGATAACCAATCCACGACTTATTAATAACTTCACAGCCCGACCCATCTGTTAATATTGGAGTTACCATCTTTGCCAAACTTGAATTTTGGTTTCATTCTTTTCGAGGAACATAGTTTTGATCATTCTAAATAATCTGCTTTTTGAACCTATTCTTTCTCTGATTTCGTCATCTTTTCGTCCATCTTATGATTACTGTCCCAGGGTATTTGCTCTAATTAGGCTTCGTTTAGATCTCCTTTAGTGATAATCACAGTTTTTTTATTTACGTTTATTTTGCTTTTGATTCCGTCTGTATACCGGGTGACAATGAGACTAGGGCCATGCTTATATCTTCTTTATTTATGAATCGATTTGGATAAAATTTTATACCAAGATACTACACATAATTTCTGATTGGCTGATAGATATAGTGAAAATGATTGACTTCCGGTTTTACCGGAAATGATACTAACTTTGATTTTTTAAATGGAACATTCTGTATATTTTATGTTTTTCTGAATCTACGAGTTAAACTACATATAACAGTCTTGCCAAATTTCAATTTTTTTAAACAAAAAAAATATTTTTTCAATTTTTATTTTTTACCGTAGAATGCCTTGACTAGGAAAAATCTATTCTAATTGACTCTAGCAACTCTTAGTAATAGCTATTTTATCCATAAGGTCAATAACAAACCTTTAATAAAAGAATATAATTTGCTAAACTCGTTTTTTAAGAAAGTCACTTTTTTTAAATGGCACCTACCAAGGGCCATCTTGTCATTAAACAGCAAATTTAATTACCAATCTAACGATATGCATCATGCACTACTTTATCTTTATCTGAACCTGAAAATTAATTAATTAATTATTGTTTTAAATATTTTTATGTAATAACTAATAATACCAAAGCAAATTTGGCAACACTGTTGTATGTAATTTGAGTCGTAGATTACGAAAACATAAAACATATAGAGTGATCTATTTAAAGAACCAAAGTAAGTGTCACCTCCGGTTTCACCGGAAATGACACTAACATTGGTTTTTTAAATAGATTTAAACAAATAGATAATTAATTAATTTTCAGTTTCAGATAAAGATAAAGTAGTGCATGATACATATCGTTAGATTGGTAATTGCATTTTCTATCTAATGGCAAGATGGCCCTTAGTAGGTGCCATTTAAAAAAAGTGACTTTTTCTTAAAAAACGAGTTTAGCAAATTATATTCTTTTATTAAAAATTTGTTATTGACCTTATTGATAAAATAGCTATTATTAAGAGTTGCTAGAGTCAATTAGAATAGATTTTTCCAAGTCAAGGCCTTCTATGGTAAAAAATAGAAATTGAAAAAAAAAATTTTTTGTTTAAAAAAATTGAAATTTGGCAAGACGATTATATGTAATTTAACTCGTAGATTCCGAAAAACATAGAATATACGGGGTATTCCATTTAAAAAATTAAAGTTAGTATCATTTCCGGTAAAACCGGAAGTCAGTCATTTTGACTATAGTTATCAGCCAATCAGAAATTATGTGTAGTATCTTGGTATAAAATTTTATTCAAATCGATTCATAAATAAAGAAGATATAAACATGGCCCTAGTCTCATTGTCACCCGGTATATCTCTATGTTTTCGTTTGGTGTTTTTTCATCTTTTGCAATTATTAACATGTCGTCCGCGCAACATATTTCAGATTTGTTTATCTTCTGCATTCTCCAGTATCCTACTTCATACAGTTTCGATTATTTTCGTGTTTCTTGCATTGCCTTGTTTAATACTAGCGCTAATAGCAGTGTACTGAAAATAGTACATTCGCATCTAATTTCTTTTGTTCACACATTTTTTATTTTTTCTGGGTGTTCTTACACAGTTCTTTGTTTTTTGGTAGAGTGTACGCTTGATCATGTTTTGCTTCACCCCTCTGTGTTTTGTATTATCTTCCTCGTATTCTCAGTTATTGTTGCTTTAATATGTAGATGGCATCTTGCACAACTCAGTTTGGTTTAAGTGATCTTTCTATTAGTCTTCTTAATTCACCGTCTTTCGCCAATATGAAAATAAAACTACGTACGAACTTGATTTTCAAGATCAAACACCCAAATAAGCATTGATAATTACAAAAAAAAAGATGTGACGTTTGCATCTGCATGAAATTCAATTTGTACATAATAATATGCTTGGACTTTGTACGCCGCTGATACGCCACAATCGGCGCTTGAATCTCCCTAGCAACGCGCCATTACGCGTACAGCAGTCTCGCACATCCGTTCTCAAATTCCCCTAAAAAATAACCCATAGATAGAAAGGCCCAAAATGTATAAAACCAGGATGCCCGGTTACTAAAGACATTTCGATCCAGCGATCAGACCATTCAACTCTAACTGGAAGAGCGACCAGGCCCTCAGGCCTCTAGTGTAAAATATAGCCCTGAACCGAAGAAGCCGTACAGAATCAAAATACACTTGAGTCTCTAGCCTCACATAGAAAATCTTTTAAAAACCCCTACAATATGTTCCTGAAACCGTTTTTTCATGTCATGTTCGCGGCTTGGTTTAGTTACCCCTTCGTCCTCTGACCCCATCATCATCACCCAGCCATTTACTTCGTCCACTGTTGAACATAGGCCTCCCCTAGGCGGTTCCATTTATCTCTGTTTTGCGCTGTCTGTAGCCAATTTGTTGTTATTCGCTTTATACCATCAGTCCAGCGCGTTGGTGGTCTTCCTTGGCTTCGCTTATCTACTCGCGGTCTCCATTCTAGTAATTTTCGTGTCCATCTCATATCTTAAAGTCTGGCAACGTGCACAGCCCATCTCCACTTAGACTAGCTATGCGTGTAATAACATCTGTAACGCCAATTCTTTTCCGTAGATCTACATTTCTGATCTTGTCCCTCAAAGTTACTCCCAGCATCGATCTCTCCATCCGTCTTTGTGCCACTTTTAGTTTCAATGTTGTTGTTTTGGTCAGAGTTAATGTTTCAGATCCGTATGTGAAGACCGGAAGCACACATTGGTCGAATGCTTTTCTTTTCAAGCTTATGGGAATGTCACTTTTAAATATATCACGCATTTTTCCGTATGCAGCCCACGCCAAAGTTTCTTCTTTGTATTTCGCATGTTTTGATTGTCTCTGTTCAGCCTTAGTTCATGCCCAAGATATATGTATTTTTCTACTAATTCTTTTTCGTGACCTTTCACTTCGGGATTTTCCGAGGGGACTAGATTTGTCATGAATTTAGTTTTACTGAAATTCATTTTGAGGCCAATTTCTGTACATGCTACGTCTAGTTCATTTAATATATCGTTCAGTTTTCCCCAGTTCGTCAGTTATGATAACTATGTCGTCTGCATAGCGGAGGTGATTTAGATTTTCACCATCTATTGTTATGCCTTTGCAGTTCCAATCGAGCTTTTTAAAAGCGTACTCCAATGCCGTTATTAACAGTTTCGGGAACAGTGTGTCCCCTTGTCTGACGCCCCGATTTATTTTTATTTTATCACTCTCTTCATGCAGTTTTACTGTCATCGTTGCATTTTTATATATGCTAGTAATGAGTTTAGTATAGCGGTTGTCAGTATGGCTTTCGTTTAGAGCTTCCAGCACACTATCTAGTTCTAGAGTATCAAACGCTTTATGAAAGTCGACAAAAGCAAGCGCTAAAGGTCTATTATACTCTATAGATTTTTCTACTAGTAATTTCACAGCTTGTAAGTGATCGTTTGTTCCATAGTTGGAGCGGAATCCAGCTTGCTCTTTTGGCTTATAAAAATCTATTTTTCTCTCTAGTCTTGATGATATAATTCTTGTAAAGAGTTTATAAATATGATTTAGGAGGCTAATAGGCCTAAAGTTTTCAAGGTCCGTTTTATCGCCCTTTTTATATAGGAGTATAGTTACTGCGTTATTCCATTTTTCTGGTATTTTGCAACTATTTAAACATAAATTAAAAAGCATTTTGATTTTCATAATCAGTTCTTGTCCTCCGATCTTAATGGCTTCAATCATAATCCTATCTTCGCCTGGAGCTTTATTTGGTTTCATGTGCTTCAACGCTTTTTGAATTTCGTAGGTGGTAATTTCTGGCATATCTTCTGAACCTTGGTTAATTATTCTTTTTTTAAGGGCTTCTTCTATACCTGACTGATCTTGTCGTTGACTGTTATAGAGATTTTCATAGAAATCTTGCACTATTTTCAGTAATTCTTCCCTGTTCGATGACACTTCTTGTTTGTGGTTTTTCAGCTTAGTTATTTCGCACTTCCCGTTATTGAGTTTTCTTTTTAGGACTTTTAGGCTTTTGTTGTTTTCTATAGTTTGTTTAATCTTGTCAGTTTTGTATTGTCGTATATCTGATCTTATGGCTTTTGTAATTATTCTGTTCATTTCTTTTAATTCTTGTTTGTTGATGTTTATTTGACTTTTCATTTCTCTTCTTTCTTCTAGTAGTTGTTTGCTCTGTTGGCTTATTCTTTTATCTTTTTCTTTTTTTGGACAATATTCCTTCTGACTGTCATTGATAGCTGAAGTAATCTTGTCGTTTAAACTATCCACGTTTTCATTTATTGATATGTTTTTTAAATGGTTGCTAATTTTATGTTGGTATTTATCGATATTATATGGATCTGTCCAAGTTGGTGACATTTTCTTTTTAATCATTCGGTATCTCTCTGACCCCATGGGCCAGGGCTTCAACACGGAGCCACAGAAACGAGGAGATTACGCTCCCTAGGAATCCACAACACACGCGACTAACGAGCCGTGCACCAGGTCAAATTCACCCCGAGAATTAATTAAGGGACAACTCGCCTGTTACGAGGCCATTTTCCCAACCTCAGCAGCAATGCCAGGTGAAATCAGAGCCTTCGTACTGTAAGCTGCTTCCTTCAGGCAAAATTTCCTCGTATTATTACGCTCTAGGGGTTGCCAAAATGGTCCCAGAGCAGGGTTAACGCTTGAAAAACAATTTAGAGAGAGCCCGACACAAGTCGAAATTTAGCAATATGAGTTTGACACCAAATGTAAACAAAGCAGCCATTAGATGCGGTTATATTTAACCGTTTTAGTTCCAGAAAAGCCCGTTCCGGCGAAATCCAGAGTGGATAGTCAGGCGAATCTTCTGCGGCATCTGTATCAATGGCTACCAAGAATATATAAAGTATCATGGCTTGCAGCCCTCTCCAGGTCGATTTTTGTAGCATGCCCGCGAATACATTTTATTTTGTTGTTGAATATTGTATATCTATACTATAAAATCGTTGGTCTCTTTCTTTGTATGTTTGTTCGCTATCTCCTTGAAAGATAGTGGGACGATTAAATTGTATGATAGTTTAAAATTTTGCTAATTTTTAGACTAGGCCGGTTTTTATTAAAAAAAAGTACATACGAAAAAGTTAGGTAAAATTCAATTATAAAACTCTTAATGTTCATATACCATTATAGCAGCGCCTTATTCGACGAAGTGTAGTTGGTTCAGTGGCAGAATGCTCGCCTGCCGCGCGGGCGGCCCGGGTTCGATTCCCAGCCGAAGCATCCTTAATTTAATATAAATTAATGAATCTCTCTTAAATTAGCAAACCGAAGCGTAGCTTGGGTGATTCACTAATACATTATATGTATAAGTAATTCTAATGTAAAAGAACTCGACTTGTATTTTAAAGAGCAAAAGATAGGTACCTTATATTTAATGTATTCTTCGCCTATAAACTTGAATATGGATCGGACCCTTGCGTTTTGACTAATCTTACGAGAAAATTAAATAAATAAGGAAAGTAATTGTGCAAAAATGATCCAGACTAGAGTGTTCATTACTTTTTGAGTGCATTACAAAGATATGCTGAGTGGAATACAAGATTCGTCTAAAATGACTACCTATCTACGAAATCATGCGATTTTTACGTATTTTACTCTAGTATTGAACTTGATGGGATAACGCCCATTAAACGTATATATTGTATAATAATCATTAGTAGCAGTCTAGCAGTTCACCGTTAATATTTAGTTGCTTATTGGTCGCAGGAGTAATGTTTTTTTTATTTCTTTTTATTTAATTTAAAAATATAAACCAAATGTCGGGTATGTTCAACTGATGATGATGTATGTTTCACCGCATTGTTTCAGATACAATTTGCATTATCTAATGTAATAAGTTGATAAAAAAATCCTAAAAAAATTTTTTCTAGGGACCGTTTGGAAACTGAGAGAAGTATGGCTCTCACTACGAAGATTTTGCTACAATTAATATTTAAGATATATAATTCCAAATAGCATTATCGTAATAAATTTGTAAATTTCTTGTAGTTCAAGACATTTTTATTTAGATGAATTATTTTGCTAAAAATAAAAAAATAAGCAATAAGTCAGCCATGCTAGATTACAATAATTTATTACTGAAATTTATTTTTGATTGTAATGTGTATCCTGTAGATTTATAACCACGCAGAAGAAATACCACAAACTTCCCAGGAATCTCAATACTGGCTAGTTAATGCCACGTTTTTGGAAAAAGTTCAAACGCGTTCAGTATTTTTACGTTTCATGAAATCAGCATCGTCGTCCGTTGCAAAGTTCCGCGAAGGGACTGAAATAACATTGCCCATGGCGATGTTCTGTTTACAAAGTTATGCTCGACCAGTCGGATTTGCGATCCTAAACCTAGACAAGGCGCGTTTTTCAGAGATTTACAGAGAAGATACATCCTAAAGCATATCATTAAAAGCGATCAGAGTAGCACGTCTTGTGTTTCTTGGGGTTTAGGATTTTATCAGAACCTCGATTCTGAAAATTACAAACTTTCAGAAAATAGATCTGCTTGTGCGACAATGTTCATGTTTGTGTCATTAATCGTTTTAGACTGTTTATGGTGATATAAAAAATGTTATATTTCAGATCTATTTTAGCCTACTTTAAAAACTGCAATAATTCGAACATTTTCGTGATGCCACGCTCCGATAAACTTACTTTATTACTGACAATATCTTTTTATCCCAGGCGAAGACCAGTACTCATGGTTTTACGCAAGTTCGTGTTTATTGCTTTCTGCCAAAGTTGTACAGAACTTACACCTGATTAGCATATTCAGTACTCGCTTTCTACCTATTAACAAAAACCTTTTTAGGGACATTTTATAGCTATGTCTACAAATAAAAATTATATGTCTGCTTAAACATTCAAGTTAAATAGCAAAGGTTGTTGTCTGACTTAAATACAAATGTTAAGAAGCCTTCGTATCTTTAGTCGGCAAAATCTTAAATTATATTTTAATGAAAATTAATGCTTTACGAACAATTACATTTAGTTTGGTTAACATTAGTACGCAATTTTTTCTACCACTTTTGTTCAGAAATTATACAATTAATAACACAAAATGTGCTGAATTGTATGTAACTTTAATTTCCATTTTCTTGTGAACGTGGAATTTATAACAGGTATTTGCTGTTGCAACACAAAACTGGACTATACATGTTAGTACGACCAGTACTTCCACGAAAGTAGGAAAGGAAACGCAAAAGAAAAAAAAATACGAACAGTCAATTTAATGATCAGTAAAGATGGATGACCAATTATGAGTTAATAAAAAATCAAGACACGTTATAAAAATTAGTGATGGTGAATCCATTAAAACTGTGATAAGAGAGTAGAAAAAAGTGCATGAAGAGCAAGGGAAAGACTAAAAATCGATGTAAAAAATAAGCAAAATAAGCATTATTCCTTAAAACAATAGGATGCCAAAGAGGAAAAGAAGTAACACCTACACAAATAATGTCGTTATGGTGTATACACTGTTGTGTCACAATAGTATCGTCATTAGGCAATCACCTCATCTCTGGTCAGTGTCAATCAGGAGCGTAGTAACTTCTGAAATATGCGTTTTGCGTACATTTAAATAATGAACAACTCGATGATCGTTAATAAAACTATTTTAATTTCTTACCAAATGTTTAAAAAGTGCAGATGGATATAATCAACTCTGCTCTTATTTAAACTCGATTTAATAAAATATACACTTGTTTTGTGTCCAAATACGTCAATGGGATTTATAGCTTTGCAGGGGTGTGTCAAGTATTTCACCGATGAGCACAAATTTGTCAGTCTGGCGAAGCAGGGGGATTCCGCGTTTTAGCAGCTTCGTTGCTACACATAAAATCAACTATAAAATGTTCGAATCAATAAATCCATAACTGCAACGAGTGCACTATCTCCATGGGCGCAAAAAATGTCTTTCAAAAACCTCAGACACTTGCAACGTGCCAAGAAACTTTTAAAGTTCTGTTTATTCGCGAACTACTTTATCGCTATTGATTTCCAGACACTACTTTGTTGAAAGGCTGCCAACTTTCCTAAAGTTCGAAACTTCGCAAATCGCATGAAACTCGTTAGAAGAAACTACTCTGTTGGCTGCAACAAGTTCAGCTTACGACGCAACAAAATGCGATTACCTGTTCTTCCTCTTGTCGCCGCGGACCGCTTGGGAAACGCGCAGCATTTCCCCATGGTAGATTTTGAATAATTGGACTGTCAGAAACTGCGAAAGAATGTTAAACAAGGTTCTCTTGTTCTTTGATCAACTTGCCGATACAATGTAGATGTGCAATAGTAAAGGTTTTGCTTTATTTGTGTTAAGTTCATTAGATGAACAAAAATTGGAAGTGAAACTACGCTTAAAGTGGCTTCATTATTTGTATAACGATATTCGCACATGCTACAGAAAACGTTTTAATAATTCCGTCATCCATAATGAAGTTATTCTTTATTACACATATATACAGGAATTTAATTTACTATGATCATTTTAATTTTAATTAGATGCAACTAGAAGAATGAATGACGTAACGGTGAGCTATGGACGGATGCTTCCTTCGTCTATTATGATATCTCAGTTATGTTATCCATAAAGATGATTCTTCGAATTCATCAATTAAGACGCTATTCGATTTTTCTCTTAATGTTAAATCAGGAAAATTATTTTCTACGCAATTCCCGCTTTCATCTGACCGACTCGTTTAGTAAATGATTTCCCATCAAATTAGACACATCACATTCTTGAGTTTCACTTTATACAGTTGCAGACATATTGGCGCCACCACTACCGGGCAGATAGATGTTTTTCCAGACGACAATACGTTTTTTATGGTATGTTTCTCGATTCATTAGATTCAGCGCCAGCTGTTAATCTAATTAATGACTGGAGTTCGGTGCCCACAACCGAAGTCTGATATAGAATGAAATACGAAGCGCTCGAAGTCTTTACTTTAAAAAAATATGTAAAATTTGATGAATACATACTTTAAACAATAAATTATGCGTTATCATATCAACTTTGTTATATCAATTTGGTATATTTTGTTCTTGTGTAGGCTTTATTTGATGCGGAGAATGTTAGGAAAATATTAAAAGCGTTACAATGGAATTGGGAGAAGGAATTTGAGAGACGAAGTGGGTAAAATTGTTCATAATTTTCCCTGCTTGCAAACACTTTAAATTGAAGAACATCGTTTCAAGCACTAATGAAACTTAAAACTTTTTTGTATCTTGTAAGCTTTTGATATTTTTTACGGTTTAGCCAGAAAAAAACAGAACACAAGTCTCTGCATTCAATGCAACGCCGACTCGACTTAAACATTCTACACGCCACCGTAACCAAACGACATGTTAATAAACAAACGTTTATCTGGAGTAGTTGCGGGATATCGATATTTATTTATTCCCATACTCTTTAACCTGAAATAAGTAAAGTGCAGCAATTTTTAGGAAACGACAACTATCAGAAAATTGACTGTTACCACCTTTTCCTGTAAATAGCTGTTTCCATAAGCACTCTCCATTCGCATTCTTTTAGTAAGTTTTTCAATCGTTCTGTTTGATATTCCACCTTTTATTTGCAATAAGCTTGAAGACGTATGATTTAATTAATGGCCTTCACACGTTTGTTTGTAATGTCCCATTTTGATTTTGCAGTTTACGGCTTTAAACATCCTACTGAACGCATGTCTGCTCCCTTTAATGCTGGCTCCATAAGTTTTGACAATGGAGCGAATTTCATTCGGTAGTTTTGAGAGCGACAATGCGGAATTTTGGATCCGCGCATACTTCCTCGCTGCGAGTCAGCAAGGTAAACCGTTTAAGTGTTTGATGTAGGGTCATTTTGTTGGGATTTGATCCCAATGTATTATTTCGAAGTCATCAGGTGCTAGAAAGTAGTCTCAGCTTTTCTGAAGTCAGCGTCGTGACAATTTCAACCGAAATGCAAACTGTGCAAATTTAATTTTTCACTGCACGCGATCGTGGGCCGTTCTCCACCTAAGGTAGGCTTATATCCCCTTTGAGTTAGTGGTGATAATTATGTGATTCACGTTTAGACCCGTTCGGAACCACCAGGTATGTTTCGCTACATTCACTGGTGCCGGCATGCTGAATTTAACCTGAAACATTTTATTTGTCGGATAGACCGCTCTCTTGCGTTATAGTCAAAAACTGTCTTACACATATTGCCAAAAGCTTTCTTGCTTCTGAGCAAATCCTGCCACCAGAGTTCCTGCGCGCCTTTTTAGTTTCTTTCCTTACGATGCATCCCGGTGGAGCTGCCTCAAGAAATCCAGACTACCATGACTCTGCTTGAGTATTGGCTGTCTTACAACATACTTTTATTTAATTATAAATTGTGGTTAAGAATGGTACGAAGGGAAGTTTTCTTAATATTTAAGGCAGATAGCGAAAATTACAATTGTTTGACGCGGCATCATATGCTTAACTTGTTGCGCTTGTTTTATCGGAGGCCTCTCGACAAACGCGCATTGCGCTTCAAGTTTTTGGCAAGCGCCAATGGGTTGCGTTTTCAATTACAATAAGTTT